>VZTU01015640.1:3821-26064 GCA_013400835.1 Zapornia atra
GCCTATAGTTTTTCAGCAATGTATCATATATTTTTTGTGACGCATCGTATGTGATTTGGAACTTTCTAATTATGAATAAACGTGTATCTTCTAGGACTGTACTGACAAGATAGTCATAGGTATTTTCAGACGTCATCCTCTAACATGCACTCAGTTTTGCCATTTTTCAGATGAAAGCCTGCAGTCTAAGGTAAGTCCTCTGTGGTTTATAACTTTGTACTTCTCACATCTGTGCTATGAGTTCAAATTCATCCCGGTCTTTCTACTATTAATTACAAAATTTCAGCTTGTCATGTTTATTAAATACAGCATTTTATTGAAACTGAAATTAGAAAGCAGTGTAGGAAAGCCTGAATTGCTGAATTGGCATAATTTATTTCCTTGCATAGAAGTATGTGTTCTGTTGCAAGAACAGAAAGAATTGAGTAGGAAATTACTATTTTCATTTTATATCCTCAAAATACAGAGAATGTCTTACTTTTTATGCTTACACCATAAACATTAGCTTCTTGGACAAAATCCATCATACCAATGATCTCTGAGACTTCTACGGTGGCAACATTTTCTCCTTTCCATCTGTTGAAAAGATTTTTTTAAAAAATAACTTAGATATTAGCTTAAAAATATTCTATACATAGCTATATGTGATGGAGCATGCCTTTTAATCTGGGCTACTGTTATTTTAAAATAAATCATTCTCTGATTTAGTGCCATTTCATTTGAGATCCCCAAACAAAAGAAATAGTGCCTCAAATTTTAACAATTCTCCTGTGTGGGGGTACACTTTGGTAGACTTTGATTGTGATTGTTAATGTTTCTGTTAAAACAAAATTTACATTCATCAGGTTCAAGTCTGACCTGTGTCATCCAGTTCTGCATTTGTACCATTTCTTCCAAGTTCATGGGATTTACTGTTAACTCGCTACTATACCTGAAAGTGTCTCCCACCCGGTCAGTGAAGTAGAGGAAGCCATCCTCATCCATCACTAGGAGGTCTCCTGTGTTAAAATACACATCTCCTTCCATAAACACATTACGCAGTAGCTTCTTCTCCGAGGCTTCATTATTTCCAGCGTATCCAGAAAATGGGGTATCCTGAGTAACTTGGACAACTAGAAGACCAGGCTTACCTGCAGGCCATAAAAAGGGCGTGCAAAATATACATTCACAGTGAGAGATTAAGAGCATAAAGTATAATATTAAAAATATTTTTAGAAAGCCACTGTTGTTCCATAACTATTTCCTGAACAGCAGAAGTAGGCAAGTGGAAGAGAGAACATAATTCTGCTTCCTTTTCCTATGAAAAGCTAGGCTTAAGGAAGAGCTTTTTGGAGTACAGTGTACATTGCTTAACCTGAAAAAGCATTTGCCAAATAGGATGACTGTTCTGTCATTTGAAAAGGGTGCTGTAGTCAAACAATACACACAGGGGCAAAACAGTGCTTAACCTTTTGTGCTGTATGTTTTTCTGGAGGACAGGACTGCTACTGCTATCAGTACCGTGCTGGTGTGGAAATGCCCATTGTAAACCGTTATGTGACTGGGTCTCCAAACTTCAAGTAGTCCCTGGGGTCTGCAGCATATCCCTACTGGGCATTGCTCTGTGTTGCTGACTGTATTAAGTCTCATTTATATCAAGGGCAAAACTTCCATTGACTTCACTGGAACTGGCTCAGAATACCCTTTTAAAATGCTTTTTTCTTATTCTAATCTAGGTACTGGGTTATTTCTCAGCCTGTTCATGAGGTTAAATGACATTTACATTGTCTAAAGATTTTTATTGTTTTTCCTTCATCAGTGTGGTGGTTTTGGACCTAACTAAAGGCCCAATACCCACCAAGCCACTTGCTCACTCCCCCCTTCAGCCGAAAAGGGGGAGAAAATAGATATTAGGAGGCTTAGGACTTGAGATAAGGACAGAGGGATCACTCTCCAATTAGTGCAATGGGCAAAACAGACGCAGCACAGAATAAAGGAAAGAAAAAGGTGATTTATTACTACTTACTACAACTACTACACCCAGTGAACCGGAACGAGATAAGAAGCGGCCAGGTCTTCAAGCACCTTCCCCCCACCCCTCCCTTCTTAGCAAACTTAAAACTCATCCCGATTTTACTCCCTTCTTCCCCCCCCAACATGGCGCGGGGAGGGGCAGGGAATGGGCAGTGGGGTTCCGGTGATTCCCAACAAGCTGCTTTTCTTCCCCAGATATTATCACTTCTACTTCCTCCCCCCACCCCTCGCCTCTTCGCACTCATGACTTTAATCAGAGATTCGCTCCCTTCTTCCCTCCCGTTCGCAGTACAGGGGGGGCAGGGAATGGAGAGTGAGGGGTTTCAGTCCGTTCCTCCCAAGCTGTCTTCCATCTCAGCTGTGGGGGGGGGGATTCCACATACACACACCCTTCCCCTGCGGCACCGTGGGGTCCCACCCACGCGAGAGTCGTGTCCACGACCTTCTGCAGCGTGAGTCCTCTCTATCGGGGAGTCATCCCCTCACCACAGGCCTCTCAGCAGGACTCTCCCCTCCATAGGGTGCTGACGTCCGGGTCCAGACCCCCCGGCCTGGTCACCCGCAAAGTCACAAGTCCCTTGGCAAACCTGCTGAGGCGTGGATCAATCTTCACAGGCATAGTTGTCTCTGCTCCCCGTCCTCATCCATGGGCTTCGGGGGGACACCCGTTTCACCATGGACTCCACCACGAGCTGCAGGGGAAACTTTCTCTTCACATTCTTCATCCCCCCCCTCCTGCGGGCCTGGCCTTGGAGTCTGTGCAGCTTGTTACATCTTCTCACTCCCGCTCCGGTGGCAAAGTGCGCCTGCCAGCAGTTTTTTTTTCTCCTATATGTGATTCACAGAGGCGCTATGACCAGCTCTGATAGGCTTGGTCTCAAATTTGGCCTTGACTGTACCAGTGTTTTTCAAAACAGGGGGCTTGCAGAGAGCTGTAATTGCAGCCTACAAGAGCCACTGAAGCAGCAGTTACACTAAACTGCAACAATCAGATGAAAGGAGATGTTTTCTAACAGTTTTCTTCATAATTATGTGCCTTTGTCTTGTATTAAATCCCCTTTCTTGTTTTGAAGTCTAAATGTGGAAAGTAGTATGAAAGCTCACAGTAGCATTTAGAAGAGGTGCTGGCATTGCTACAAATAGGATGCATGCTTTGTAACAAAAAAGAATTAAAAAAAAAACCCAACAAAAAACCCCTGTTGAATTTAAAAAAAGAGTTGTCCTAATTCCCGGTTGATTTTAGAGGCTGAATCTCTATTCCAGTTTGAAAATTTACTGTCATAACTGTCTCCTATTACAGAGGGATGATTTCAGAGTTATCTAAAAAAATGTGTGTAAGAACCTGAATTTTTTTTCCAGCTATGGCACAAAACTGGGCATTTTATCAATTTCACTGAGAAACCACGAATTTTTATTAAGTTTGAGATGTAAGTGATGTTTTTATTGTGCCATTTTCAAATTCTAAGTGTATGTCAAGAATCTGTTGCTCACAGAATAGAGTTAATCTGCACCCCAAAACATCACCATGTAAAAAGATGTATCTGTTAGTTCATAGATAATTAGTATTTTTCCTTACCTACGGGTGCTTTCTGGCACCTTCCTTTTTCATCCTTCATAAGTTCTTCTTTCCAGACATCATATTTCAACAACTCAAAAGCATGTAGGAACTGAATAAAAAAGTGCATATGCATACTTAAAAACCTCACTGTCTTACTTTCCAGTTGTTCTAATAAAATTGTTTTGAATTAATGGATAGTACCCTGTTGACACTGTAAGATTTGAAGCAGCCTGGAATACACTTACAGCATTCTAAGAAGAACTGTCAGAAAGTGTTCATTCCATGTTAAGCACTAGTAAGTACATGTCCGCAGATGAAATATTCATCTCCTTTATCAATAAAAAGAAATCCATTGTTTTAGAGTATGGTAAACCATAATATTGCTTTAAAAAAACCCATCCTTTTTTAAGTAGAGACTTAAAATTGCTGGAATGCAAATCAAATCTCTGACAAAAAATCCAAATCTACCTGTATCTTCAGTTTCATACCAAAAAGTCAGATCAAAACTAATTTCTGCCTTATCTCTTAATATCTGTGTGTTTTCAGAATGATAAGCAAATTTCAACAAAAATCAAATAATTCATCACTCCCGTAGAAAGGCACTTCTGTAGAGTCAGGTGGGTTTTTTTTATATTCTGAGGAAAAGTTTAGATATGTGAAGCAGTAGTTCCAACTTCTGCAGACTGGTTCTGTATATTTATTCTAGCTTATATAGAGAGAATAGAGTCAAGTAAGGGGCTAGGAATGAGGTTTCTGACTCCATGAAACACATTTTCTAACATCTGGAGTGCAGTCAGCAAGCTTTTCCTTGTACATTTTTCTGCTCTATAATTTCTGCCTTTCATTTTATTTTTTTAAATTTTTTTAAAAATTTTTTGGGTTGGCTGGTTAATTTCATTACATTTACCTTAGAGAAGATGCCAGAACGGCCCACAGCTCCTATTTTGTTAGTATAGTTTAAGAAACCAAGATTTCCTTCTGTGGATCCATAGAATTCAAATATTTTAACTGGGCCAAACCTCATCAGAAATTCTTTCCAGACAGCAGGTCTGATACCGTTTCCTACAGCCATGCGTACTTTGTGAACCCTGTCCTCTTCATTCTGTGAACAGCCAAAAAGAAATGTTCCACAGTTCAGAAAAGTGGGTCTAAATACACAGAATTGACATAGAATTTTCTAATAAAACAATTTTCTTTTAGAAATTGCCACTTCGACTAAAATCTTTCACAGAAGTATATTTGCTTTGTAAAAATCAAACAGAAAATCATCAGAATTTTGGCCTGAGGTTGAAAGATTTGTGCAAGGTAATTTTATTTCCATAGTAGTTCTCTGTATTTTGTATGTACAAATACTGTAAGTGAGAAGTAAATGACAAAGTTTAAAATATTTATTTCATTTTTAAAGTGGAAATAAATAATTGTTTACTAAACACCATTTCCCATAGAATGGAAATGCCTTTCTGAACCAAAGAAAGCAATTTTATTGCATATGTAAGGTTGTATCCTAGAAAACACTTTGTGATGTGCTCTGGTGAGTTCTACATGTAATGATATTTGGTAGCAAATTTTACACAACTGCTGTGCTACCTAAGGAACCTGAAAAAGTAGCACTGGTACATGGATGCTGAACAAGAATCCTAGAGACATAACTAGTTAGAGGGTGGTGCCTAGAGTCTCTGCATGAAGAAATTCAGTCCTAGTTGCTAAATCCATGTTCCTGCTCAATTTCAGTGAAACCTGGCACGTTCTGTGAAAGCAGGTAAGGACAGGCATCCTGGATATGTCCTAGAGCATACTCCAACAGGTCCCTCACCAAGGTAGCCCTACTCTTGAGTTGCATCAAGACTGCTGTGCTGTGGCATGCCACAGCACAAGGAATCTGGGTGTGAAGTGTAACTGGCTTCACTTGGAAGCCAGTGGAAGAACCTATGTGCTACATTAGAAGTTGTATGTATTATACTTCAGTAGGATACTTGATTGTGACAGTGCAGTGCATTTACGCTTATCCATTTCTGCCATCATCCTCAGCTTCTTTAACTCAACTAGGATCCTTCTGTTTTTTCCTCTTCTTACAGTTGCCAGTTAAATATCAGCATGTTCTCTACTAAATTCTTGTAACTGAGCCAAGTCAAGAAAGTTCTCCATGCCCCTTCTAGCTGAAGAGACCTTTACACTAGGTTGCCCTAGCTAATTATTCCTTTGTTTTTTTGAACCATGGACTTTTGGCACAATGTTTGTACAGACTTGAGTTCTGGCCAACAGATTTTCTGGCTTGTTCCCTACATCCGGACCACACAATAAGAAGTCTGTCCAAACCAGCTGGTGGATACTCTCAGACATTCCCTTGTTGCTAGTTCTTGCACCAGTCTGACCAATGCAGTTGGAGGTCATCTGAACCCTGTGCTTTTACGTAGTATTTTCTGTGGTAGGTAGGAGTACATCTTGTTAACTCCCTTCCATAACTTCTAACTCCCAAGTATAAAATTAAAAAAGTTAACCAATCTTTTCCACCATCATTGAGAAACAAGTGTTGCATTATTATCGGTGCTTTCAGTCTTTCTTTTCTGCTGCTGCTCTGTTTGGTGACAACTTACTTTTGTCCTTAATCTGACCATGATTTAGCTTACATGTTCTTCAGGACTGTTATCCCAGGGGTGCCCAAGATTTTGTACCACACTGTTTAGTACTTTGTTATACAGGTAAGTTTCTCACCATATAGACAGCTGTGGAACAAAATGTGTCTTTGGAACCCCTCTTCAGAAAAATATATAAACAAGCAAAACTAATTCAGTAGATTGAATGCCATAAAAAAGAAATTATCAGCCATTAAAAACTGAATAGAGTAGTAAGCAACTGCTTTGGAACAGTGCAGTGCAAGTGTTTAACTATTTAATCTGGTTCATGCAGTCATTTGATGATGGGATTCAATAAAGCTATTACTCTTGTAGCTTTTCCTAACTGACCTGCCACTTGCTTATCACTCAGATGAAAAGATAACCAGCCTGGCTTTGCAGAGGAATTTTTGTTAGTGTCTGGGCATAACTATTCCATCCTGCCAGGCTTGCTTCTGTGTAACCACTGTATTTTCTGATATAAATTGGTTGCTATTGTAGAACTACAATGAACACAAAACCTACATTGTATGCACACTAAAAAAAAATCTGTCAAACATTAGAAGTATTATGCCACTGAGAGATGGGTAAGTCTGTATGACTTATAAAATACAGATTTGCTATAAAATAAAACTAAATTTTCAAATAAGAACTTACACCAGGTTGGTTACAGAGGTAGCGGCAGATTTCTCCTATGTACAAAAACACTGTAACGTTATATTTTCTACAGTCATTCCAAAACTGACTTGCAGAAAATTTCTTCTTCAAAACACAAGTTGCTCCTAGGTGATGAAAGCAGACAAGAAAATTCAAAATACACAATTAAAAACTATCTTATCTTCTACCACTACTGTTAAAAAAGTTGTCATTCTTTTCATTCAACTACTGATAAATTCAGCTACTTAAATAAATTATAAGCTGTTTCCAGAAAGATCTTTCTGTTAAATGTGACCAGAACAATGGAGCCTTCCTTCTTTTTCTGAGTAGCAACTAAAAACTTGCAGCATTAGAATCAGAAGAAACAAACCTTTTAGTCACCTCCAGTTGTTAGGAGTAGGTGAAAGCCTAGCCATTTTGTTTCAGTCAAGATGGTGAATGGTGTAATTCTGAAAAATCCTTGGAATGGGGGAGATGGTAGAACCCAGGCATGATCTCATTCAAGACTGGAAGCCCTGTCAGACCTCTTCAGCCTCACTCACCTCAAAATATTGTTATTCAAATCTCAGGCCTCCCAGAGTCCCCATCTGAATTGTCCAGCTAAGACAACTTTTACCCTACTTTTAATGTTCCAACTCAAATCATAGCTTCAAACCTTTTTATACACTGATTTTTCCCATCCCTTTTGTGTTTTGTGCTGTTAGGCAGCAGCAGACTTGTTATCAGTTGCAGAAGCCCAGCATGCCTACCCAATGCTATCCTCAAGAAACAAAGCATTTAAATGTGGTTTTAGGCAGTACAGATATATACATACCATTTAAAGAACAGCATCTGGGCAAGATTCTAAGGACACAAGGAGAGAACATATCTGAAAAAATGCCTGATTTCTAGCCCTCTACAAATAAATTCTCATTATCAGAATCAAAAGGGGAGGCCCCATTGTTCTTTCTTTCCTTCACTTTAATACAATGAATCTAATTCTTTAAGTGTTACCTAAATATGTGACTGGAAAAACTCAAAAAATGTTTAGTTGACCTTATTCTGAAAGTTAGTAAAAACTTCCACAATACATTTGTCCCTTCTGATACTAAAAATCAAGCCTTCTTGACTTCTCAGATGACTGTGTGAATGCACTTTTTAGACTTTTAGTGTAGGATACAAATATGATTTCAGGTTAAATGTACAGAACATTTGCAGTGGTTATTAGAAATACACAGACCTCAAGTAATGCTATGTTGCATCTGTGCAACAATTGGTGTCTCTTCTAAACTTCAAACCCTATGCATATATCCTAGGTATTGCTGTCAGACCAGACAAGTTGATAAAACGACAAAAGTATGAAAATCTGTTGGTAGACAAAATATTTGAGTTAGTCACCAAACAGAATAACTCACCAAATAATAAAATATTACATCATTCCCAAGTTAATGAAACTTCCCTAGAAGTTAAATTTTACCTAATTTAATGCATCCACTGATTCCAAGAATAGAAGCACTGAAGTGGTACAAAGGAAGAGTGAGGTACATAATATCCTGAGAAACTGCACCACACTGAGTAAATAGTAAGCAAGAGGTTAGAGCTCTCAGATGAGTGATGATAGCAGCTTTTGGGAAACCTGTAAAGGGGAGAAGAGCAAATAATTAGAAATGCACTGCTTGCATTGATAAATTTCCTGCAGACATAATTATGTTTGGAATGTACAGAGAGAACTGTCTTTTCTTCCAGGCCTCAGTCTGTCCTGTCTTTCAGTCTTTACACCATGGGTATATTTCCTTAGTACCTCTGTTACTTCAGTCCTTTTGCTTCTTGACTAGAGGAAGGACTCCCCCTTCCTTCTGAGAGCAGTAAGGTGAAACTTCATTATTCTGTCCAGTCTCAGAGGAAAGGTTTTCTTCCAAGGCCGAAGCAGTTGTGGTGACCATATTTCTTTTTGGTATAGACCTCTGAAATTCTGTCACTATGAAATCTGAGCAGTTGTTACAGACTGATTTTATTTGCTTATATTGAAGAAATAAAGTTCAGCCATGGAATATGTACGCAAAAATTCTCTAACTGGAATTATACCCTTGTAATGCCAAGGCAAAAAAAGCTTAAAATGGACTGTGCATTTAACTAAATTCCACCCTATCTTGACTTAAAAATTCAAGTTCTTCTTATGTGCTGGTCTTGTTGCTAAATGTATATGACCTCAATTTTTAGAAAGCTGTAGTTGTGCTTTGTTAGTATCCATCCTCACCTGTACTTCCTGATGTGAAGATATACATAGCTGTGTTTCTTGCATTTGTGACAGTGCTGAGGTGAGATGGAACAGGGTGGTCTGGCACCTTGTCTAGTTTGTCTGGTATTGTGTGAACATCCTGGAAAGGAGAACTGGTGCTCATCAGCCAGACAGCAACATTGTTGTCCAAGAGATAAAAAATAAATTCTTTCTCTACTAATCCCAAACAATCTGCAAAATAATATATATATACTTATTATGAAAATAATTACAACTAGAGACCTGATTACCTCTCTTTGAATTATATGCCTTACCACTGCATACAGAGAACCTACCACAGCCCTCAGCAGGACTAACCCACTAATTGGACAATGAAAAACAAAAGTAATGTTATTTAATTTCCCTTGACATCTCACATGGCTTTTATTGTAACAGGTAAAAGTCCCTACCTGATCTTACCCAGTGATGCTCATGTATAGGATTTAATTTAATCAGTATGTTATAACCTTTGTTTTAAAGTTTGGTGCATATATCAGCTAATGAGCCCTTATGGGTTCACATGGAACTCTGGATATACTACCAACCTGTACTAAAAGTGGAAAAAGAGAAGTAAAAAGGTTAAATAAATTGCCCAGTATTACATAATGTGCCAGTAAGGGGCCAAAATTACAGCTCAACATTCTGTACTCTCTCTTCCAAGCAGTGCTACCTTGGGACCAGTACTTTAAAGGAGTTAGAAAGTAGCCCTAACTGTGCATGTGAAAATTCTGAGCTAAAGGAAGTCACCACTAGCAAAGGGAATCTGAGTCTTCCTGTAGTCAGTGCATCTACATAAGCCAGAGGATAGAAATGGAGATGAGATGATGCTAAGGTATCTCCCCAGGCTTTTTTATATATGACTTTTTCTGCTGGTACATTGTCCAATACTTGGAAAGTGTCAGATTTAAGCCTTTTATTATACTAATTCCTGTATTTTTTGCACTCATACTCCTGAAAGTTGAACAGGACGGTCTCTTTTCCCTCGTATTTTAACCAGCATATGTGTATGTATATATGAAGTGCTTGCAGCTTTGAATGGCTCTGATTTTCTCTTTTGGATAAAAAGCATAAAGCAAAACGCAGTACAGAACTTACCTTCTCCTATCACCAGTGCTTTTGCTGCACACGTATTAATGCAGTGCAGAAGTGACCTAAACTGGACACTGAAGTTGAGAAAAGCAACCACACAGCCCAGCTTGGCCAGTCCAAACCAGACATGAATTAAGTCAGTTCCATTCCCCATCAGCAGGGCCACAGTGTCACCTTTTTTCAGATTCCCATAGTGCAGGAAGACCTGTGCTACCCTGTTACTCCTCCTGTCCACATCCTGATAGGTGTGCACCTTCCCTTCATAGATGATGAATGGCTTGTGCGGAATCTTTCCCACTCTGTGCATGAAAAGATCAATTACGGAGAGAATGCCATTGCTTGTCCATTTCTTTACCATTGCTTTTAACCTCTTCCGCCTCAAGAAGTAAATCAGATCTTCCCAGAAATATGGGAAAAAGATCTTCAGAGATGCACACAGCATGACTATTCCTCCAGCAGTTGTCCAAAGCCACGCACATAGCATGCTTTGGGGGAGAAAATAATAGATTAGCTATTTCAGATATATAATTTAAAATACAATCAATTAATATAATTAATAATGAGTTAAAACAAAGACAAAGTTAACAAGCTAACTACAATTTCACTAATTAATTTCAGAACTTTAAAAAATACCATATTGCAGTTCACTATAATACAAAGGCTCAGAAAAATTTCAATACCATATTGCAGTTCACTATAATACAAAGGCTCAGAAAAATTTCAAAAAGAAAAAGAGAACAAAGATAAAGACAGAGGAGTTCATTCAGAGTAAAGAATGTGGCCAGGATGACAGTAGAATGAAAAAGACATTGATAACTAAACCCAAGATGGAAATGGAGGAATTTTAAAAATATCTGAAGTAAAAATAAAAGATTATATAAACTCAGAAAACAATTTGACACTTTTTTTTTAACTTGGTGCAAAAATTTTTTCTAGATTGTTTATTGTGCCATGGCAAATCCTGAAGAAGGTGGAAGCAAACAGTTAAATCATATAGTATGATATGTATATCATGAAAGTATGTTAAGTATCATGCATCTGTAAGATGCACCAAATATGTTCTCTTTTGCTGCCTGAGTTGTTTGTTTGTTGTTTTTGTCTAATAGAATTTGAGACAATCATGTACTTCTTCACAAGTTTGAACTGTCTGATCAACACTCACAAATTTGAAGCAATATACTGTGAATCTTTTGCATTTTCTGAATTAGCCATTTTTCACTCTAGGATTTTCTGGTATTTGCAACAAATAGTGACGAATAACTTTACATTATTTATATTATTTTCATTCTTTTTAAAAAAAAATTCATTTTACAGTACTACTCTGAAGTCTCAAAAAAAATCCTATAGATGGACATACTGAGATTCGGAAAAATGCCTTTATAGCATAACAGGCAACCATTAATTGCCATATGTTCAAATGGTCAGAGGAGGACTTGTGAAGATGACACAAAATCTCTGCAACACCATATGTTGACCAGTTTCCTGTTTAAAGTTTCAGCCATGATTACTGCAAACATTTGAAACATTTTATGTGATAATCTAGGATTCAGGAACACTCCAGCAGTCTGAGACGTTTTTCTAAATGGTGTGGCCTTCGCTCTGTAGTTGAGAAATATTTTACCAACAACCTGTGCTTTTAGTATTCAAAATGTTCATCAAGCTTGTTCCCATTTTCAACAATACTCAGTGAATATACTAACTTGTGGATATTTTTCAGCAAGCAGTAGCTTGCATCAATTGGCATCAATTAGAGTTAAAACTGAGGGATTGGTGGGCCTTTCCATGCACATACCAGGGTAATTATGTAAGACTAGGCTCAGCCCTGTAAACTCAATACATAATAGGCTGGCTGTAGTATTCTTGTATTAATGCTATAGCCAAATATAGCCATGGTGTGTAAGAGAAAGCTCCTAGCAGAATAAAACAGACTAAAGCAGGCTACATGAAACACTTCGTCTTCAGAGTTGTTTCAGGATTATATTAGTTTCACCCTTTTCACACTTGAATGTGCAAGGAAAGGCCCACCAATCCCTTGTTTTAGAACTGTTTGACCAAAATGATGTGCCTGGGGCAGCAAAATTAAATATAAGTTAAACAAAGGAAATGAAAGAAAATTTTGTTGCATATGTATTGAAATCTGTATCTCTGCGTAGTCAAGAAATAAACTTTATCCTAATAAGTCAATATGCTCTGAGGTATTTTCCCTGAAGTCTTGGAAAGGCTATTTTACTTGAAATAACTGAGTAATTCCTTCAACTTTGTTTTAAGTAATGGGCAATCTGGTACTTCAGTTCTGAAGTCTTTGTGTATCTGACAAGAGTCATTCTATGACAAAAGTATTACTTGAATGAAAACTGACTGATAGCTCTTTTCAGTCTGAAATCCGTTTCTCTTTGGCTCTAATCTGGAGTTATTCTTTTAGAGAAAGGAAAACAGATCAACAGAGCTGCCACATCAAACACAGAGCTACTACACATCCACAGCTTCACAGGCACATGCAGAGGAGCTCTGGGATGTACTGGAGAAAGAATGTAGGAAGCAGGTAAGGTTATCCAAAAATATTCTCCAATCCCAGGAGAATGTAAACAGCCCTGATACTGAGTTCATGTCGAAGCTATCTGAGGCAGCTGAGACACCTGAGGTACATAGCCTTTATGTAATTGCCTTGAAGTAGTTAATATGGCAATGACCATAGAAATGCATGCAAGACTAAATATATCCCATACAAACTTTAAATAGTGATCCATCCAGTTGCTCAATTTTTTTGCAGTGGAAAAAGTATATTTTCAAGACAGAAATAGCCTTTTAATAGCTTTTTAATAGCCTTAATGTTTTGAACAATTGCTATGTAGCCTCTGCTTTGAAATTTGGAAATACAAAATTGCAGTTTAATCAGAGAAAAATGGTGACCAAACTCATAGGTTTTGGTTTCTCAGGGATTTTTTGAGCTATAGAGTTACAAAGTGGAGAAACTTGGAGTTTCGTTTACTTACTCTCTGCTTTGTTCCTCTGATTCTTTTCGGCTTTTTCTCTGCAGTCACTAGGATCGAAAACATGGCTTTTTAATGAAAAGTGAGATTCTGAAGTATCTTTGGGTATTTAGAGCTTGAGCTTGAAGTAAAACACACACAGCTAAGAAAGCAGTCAACAGTATTGAAATGCACAGTTAACTTTTTCAGTGCTTAGGCAACCAGATGAATAATGACAGAAAGGAAAATTTCCACACACAGTGAGCCCAAATGTTCAATAAGAATTGAATATTCTGTTTTCCAAAAAATCTGTCAACTTTTTCAGTAAAACAACAGCTACCTTTGCTAAAAGTAATCTAATCAACTGGCAGCAAAAGGTCAGTTTTGAAACTCACTGTACTGTTTAATTAATAGAATAACATTAAGGTGTTTATCTGAGGCAGAGAGACAAAGATGACAACTTCAGACAAGTGTAATACAAACACTTCAGATTCATAAAGTGGACATTGCTTTATGCAAATAATTAGAAATTGCCTATGAAAAAAATTCAAGCATTATAATTTAGCAAAATATAATGCCAGCTCTTTGTCCAGCATCTGAATGACAAGTAAATAATTTTCTTCTTACCAACTTCCTGATTTTGTGTTTGCGTCCTGTGTTCAGATAGATCCTTTCTGCCTCTGTGTATTACTCACAGGCAGGTTGCATGGGTAATCTGAATATGTTTATTTTAGCCAAGCAGATATTCTCTTGAAGCTCTGCACCCTTAGTGACTGCAGGCCTAGCCATACACCTAAAGCCTCTTTTGTGTCTCCTGGGTGTCCCAGCTCTCCTGTTTTGTAGTCCCTCAGTTATGCAGCAGTTGTCAATCATGTGACTGAAGAGGGATTGGACATTGTATCTTGGAACACAATGTGTTTGTGAGGGTATTGAGAGTTAATTGTTAAAAGATAAAGAAATCCATTATGCTCTGCTAGTTTCTATGCTTAAAATGCCCATAAGCAGCAAGACAGACAGTTGAACCAAAGGAAAGCACTAATCCGCTGGAATGACTGTTTCAGTGTGATTGAAGCAGCTTACTGATGTTTCTCTATATTCCTGAACAGAATACATTTAGTACAGGGCAAACATTTCTGTACCATTTACCCCACATTCTCTGGAATAGGCACAAAAGTGAAAAGTGTTCTCTGATGAACACATTTTCTAAGCTTAGTCATACAAACCGCACAGGATGTGCTTCTGATCAAGTGTAAATGCTGAGAAAGGCCACATTATGTCACTGGCTGTCTGACTGGTGGAAGAAGTACGTAAGATTACATGAATATGGGAAGGTCTGTTTGCTGTCGGGTAACAATGCAAATAGACTGTGGACCAGGGCCAAACCTTGACACATGCATATACCCACAGTGGATCTGCATTCATGGGATCAAAGCCTTATTTCAACACAGATGTGATGTAGAGTGCACAAAGTAAAGAACTTCCGTGGTACCTGTTCCCAGATTCTAGAAGGTGGTACTATTTTATTTCCAAGTGGCAGAGCCTTTTCAAAGGACTAGAAAGAGAAGCTACATATTTGGTGTAATTGCTTTTGACTTTATCTTTTTAATAACTCCAGCTGAGAAAAATGTTGCAGTTAAAATATTTACAGAGCTCAGTGAAAAAAAGTTAAAAGACTAAGGATTCCAACTTTTTGACACCCAGTGCAGGGCTTGGGGAATTTGAGATAAGGACAGCAATTGGAAGAGGTAATGGGTAAAGCAGACTGAAAATCCCTGGGGAGTTTAATAACTGTGGGGAATTTCTGTTGGAATATGAAAGTTAATGGTAATTCTTAAATATGTGATTCACAGACCCAAGGGGTGCAATGTCATGTGTTTGTGTGGCAACATTTTGGTGCTGGAGAGGGTCTGCCATGGGCAGCTTCCATAAGGAAATTCTAGAAGGTTCCCCTAGGCACCAGACAGACTGAAGGATGGTCCTGCTGCTGGCCAAGGCTGAGGCAATCCGCGATGGTCCTACCACCTCTAGGAATCACATGTAAGAGGAAAAAACCCCACAAGTACCTGCTTTTTGTCACCAGAGAAGGGAGTGAGAAGATGAAGAAACTTTGAAGGTCAGTGAAGAAGGAGGAGGGAGGAAGTGGTCTGGGTGCCAAAAGAGAGATTCCCCTGCAGCCTGTGGAGAAGACCATGGTGGAGCAGGTTGTTCTGCTGCAGCCCATAGAAGATGATAGGGAGCAGAGATCCCACCGCAGCCCATGGACAGACCCCATGCTGAAGAAGGCAGAGACATAGGGAAGATACTGTGACCCACACTGAAGCAAGTTCCTGGCAGGACCTGGCTCCTGGCATGTTCAGAAAGAGGCCGACACCAGACCAGGTTTGCTGGGGACATCTGTGACTCTGTGGAGAACCATGATGGAGCAGTCTGGGCATGAGAGATTGCACCCCATGGATGGAATCCAAACTGGGGCACTTGGTGAAGAGCTGAAGACCTGACAGAAAGGACTCATGTTGGAGACATTTGTGGGGGACAATCTCCTGTGGGTGGGACCCCACGCTGGAGCAGGGGAAGAGTGTGAGTAATGTGTTCCTGTCACTACCCACTGCTAAGAAGGAAAAACCCTTGTGAGGAAGTGACAAAAAGCCCCATTACCCTTTTTCCCCAGTGCCACTTGGCAAGGGAGAAGGGAGAGAAATCATGAATAAAGTTAATTCTGCTAAGAAGGGACAGTGGGGGGGCGGTGTTTTAATATTTGGTTCTACAGCTCATTATCCTATACTGGCTTCAGAGAGTGTGTGTTTGTCTGTCTGCCTGTCCATCTATATGTGCATCTATCAGTGTCTGTGCGTCTGTGTCTGTCTGGGTCTATCTGGGTCTGACTATCTGGGTGTGTCTGTATAATGAATTTTTAATTCTGGAATTTTACACCAAAAACATAACTTTAGTGTACAACAAAAGCATTCATATGAGCTCATTACACCAGATATGATACGTTACTATGGTATTTCTCATACCCAAGGTAGAGATGGGTGATCTTGCTGCTATTGTTCTAAGGTGAATAATTAACTTTAAAGGTTGCTTCAGTTTTCTTTCCGATGTATGTCTTCTGCTTAAACCAGGCTGGTGGCAGAAGGGAGGGTTGTGCTCTGTGCAAGTTTAGAAGGGGCAGAGGCACTTGGTGGAGGAGAGAGCCTTGGGGCCTGGAGTGCTTGGTAAAACCTGGAGGGGAATGAGATTGGGAGGAAAAGGAGGGTTTTGTCAGGCAGCTGTCTGGGAGAAGAGGGTTCCCCGGATGATCCTTACGGGTCCCTTCCCACTCAGTATATTCTGGGATTCTATGTAGGATGCTAAAGGGTATGGAATCCCAGAAAGCAAAGGGATGGAGAAGGGGAGGCTAGAAACTTTGCAGTCTAAGCATGAAGACGGAGGAATACAGACAATGCGGCTGGGGTTCTCCTAGCTTTTAATTGAAGCAAACTTTAAAGCTTCTTCTGCTTCCAGCCACAGGCAGGGAGGGGTGCTGCAGTTGCATTACCGCTGGTTGACTTTAGATGCAGCCCAAATATTTTAATGTACCATGTCTTCTTGATTAAGGACACGTAAGAAGCGCTGCTGCTTTAAATTTTCACTCTCATCTGGATTTTTTGTTTGTTTTGCCTTAAATCTGCAGGAAGTCTACGGCAGACATGGCCAAATTCTACTCCCCAGCACATGGGGAGTAAAGGTAATGGTTCAAGTTGAGGTTGTGAGGACTTAGCAAACAAAAAGGAAGCTATAATCAGCTCTTTTAAATAACAGAAACTGTGGAAGCAGTGGGGAAACTGTGTTGGACTAAGAGCTCATGGAAGACCTTCACTGGCCTAGGGCTTTTGTCATGCTCATTTTCTGATTAAGTCTCCAGGAAATTCCCTTGTGCTTTCCTCCAGCACAGGGGGCTTTGCCACAATGCAGGAACTCCTGGCCACAGGGGTAGCTGCTGTCCTTGGAGAGGAAGTGTCCTTTTCTGGCTGTGGCCTTTGGCAGAGCTTGCTACTCCCCTTTGCCAGCTGTGCTTCTCCTGGGCAACATTTCCTTCAAGAACTCAGCTGAGAGCACTGCCACAACCTCTGCTTCCTCTTCCATTTGTCATTTTCTTCATGTCCCAGCCTTTTGAGAAACCTTCTCCTCATTTTCGCTTTTCTCTTACCTGCCTACCTTGGTCAGCATCTCCTGTTGATACACCACTTTGTGCTTTACTATTTGGTGAGCTAGGTGTGTGGGTTTCGTCTCAGCAGCAAGAATAAAAACACATAGGAAGATCCTGAGCCTGTTGGTGTTTCCCCCAGTATCCCTGGCGGTAGCATAGCTCTTCTGGGTTTCTCTTGCTCTGTGAATCAGTAGCTGTTTTTCTTTCTGTAAAGTATCTTGAAAGCTCTGGGTGAAATAAGCAAATCCTGTCAATTGACATGTCAGAGAAGCATCATGGATTTGAAGTAGATTTGTTTCTATTAAGCAATGATGAAGGGCAGTTGACAAAGTGGGGGGCGGGGGCACAAATTTCAAAGCTGAATAGCTTTTGACAAGAGTTGCTAAATACACATGGGCAGGCTGCGTGTCTGTGTACTTGCACATGTTTTTAAATTTGCAGGGGGGCTGGACCCTATGATCTCTTGAGGTCTCTTCCAACCCTTACAGTTCTGTGATTCTGTGAAAATTGAATAATTTCTCTTAAAGGGTGGTCGGGTTTTAGAGGGGGGTGTGTGTTTTTCCTCGAGGGAAGCACTCACCAAGTGAGGTCAAGAAGACTGAACAGTGTGAAATAAGAATTGCAGGAGCAGCAGAAGAGAGAGAAAGCATTTATTCTCTTGAGTGATGGTGTGCGTGGAGGAGGATGGCACGTGTAAGCAGAGCAGAAGTGTGCTGCTTCCCTTTCTTTCTTCTTCTATTGTTAGAATAGATTGTTGGCACAAGTCAGGTCCCTCCTGAAGTAAACCTTTCCAGCTGCCCAGGGTGAGGTTCCCCATCCCAGCTCACCTCTGCTGCTGCAAAGATGCGCTGCGTGTTCCCCAGCTGCCTGCACCTGGCAGGGCCTGGACATGTTCTCCCCCATACCACCACCACCACCCAAACCTTGTTCATACTTCCTGACCATCCTCATCCGTGGATGCCAGGATGTGGGACACCAGTGCAATTTCTGCTACTTTAGTAAATGGAAATCTAGCACTGCTAGGAAAGACCCATAACCATTATGCTGTAGAATATTTTCTCTCTCCACTGCTGATCTTGCAATTCTTGTTTCCGCTGAAAACATTCAATCTTCTTGACCTCTCTTTATGAGTACTTCCCAATGTTTTCCTTGCCTTCAAGGATTGAAAAACAAGAACAACAACACAAAACCAATAAAGAAATAAAATAACAAATTCAAGGTTAAATGGTTGGTGACACCGTTAGACACACGCACATACCTACAGCAATGTCTTGTGTACACTGAAACATATAATACACAATTACAGATTATCAATATATCATCTTATTTTATTCATTCTGCCGAAAGCGGCACTGAATTGACTGGTATTATGGGTATTGTAAATGTGACACAATTTGTATAATTTAACATTTTCTGAAGCAAATGTATTTTTACCATTCATCAGCAGATTAAGAAATACAAATAAAATTCTGCAGTACAAAAATCCAGTGTTTTTTATAAACGATTGTGTTTGAACCTGTTCTCTGCTATTTCCCAATGCATCTGCAGAAATTCCAATGTTTAAAGCATTCTTTTGCTATAAAGTTGAGTCAGAATGGAAGTGGCACCCATGTCAGTCCACTGTGGTGCAGAGAAAGCCGCAGGTTCCCTCTAGGGCAATTTCTGTTTTGATGCATGTAAAAGCTGTGCGGAGTTGTGTGTCTTACCAAGATGGGAATGTAACTATCACAGTTCTACCCACAGGATTTCCAGTGAGTCAAAAGAGGGAGAGAATGCACAAGAGCACTTTTCACCTGTGCCACCAAAGTTGCAGGATATGTGAGAGGCATTAGGCCTCATCTGGTGAAAGGGAAAAACTCTTTCCTAGATTGTTGGCTTATGGAAATAGATGCTCAGTGAAGGAGATAGATGCTCAGTGAAGGTCAAGATTCTTCTCTGCCACTCTTTCTTGGGACAGGCCTGAAAAGCAATCAGGTTTTCAGAGTAAGGGCAGATTTTGCAGCCCAAACAGTGGCTCTGGCTTAAGGAAGTTCTCTCTAAGGAAGTTCCCATAAAACCAAACTAATCAGTCGAAGAGTTCAGTGCATACAATTTTCTGTATGACCGCATCTTCATTGTGAATCTCTCTCTGCTCATAGGCCTGCCAGATGCCTTTCCTAGTGGCTGGTGAGGAGCTCCATTTCTGCAATTCAGAAGGAATGCAGTGCTGCAGACACAAGAAGTAAGTCAGGGATAGCTACTGGTAGAGAATACTTGGGACTGGGCATAAGACCAAGGCAAGCAAACGGTGCAGTTTTTGCAGCATTCTCACCCAGTGCTTTGCCGCTCAGAGTCTTCCTGACTGTGTATCTGTTTAAAAGCTCACCAATGTGTTTTCCTTTCTGGGGCTCAGACTCCTTGTTTCTGAAGATTTCTAAAGCTCAGTGTGCACAAAACATGACAGGAAGAATTTCTATTGCTTGAATACACAAAAAACACCTCCTGTTTACTTTAAATCCTCCAGCTCCTTACATTTCATGCCACCTTTCTTTTCACTGCATGGTTATCCTAGAACGTACAGACACATTGCATGTTGCTTTTCTTTTTAGGAGGGAGGTCTGGCTTTCTTGCTTTGCTGGAGGGCCCTGCATTTGCCACTCAGAAATTACAGAGGATCCCCACTGAAGAGCCAGTGTAGAAGGTTGATCCAGGTGCTAAGTCACATCTTTAGTGCATTTATTCTTTTTTTTCAGATCTCCTTTCTTTCATTGCAAGTGCAGCTAACTCCAAATCAGATTTACTCAGAAGAGGGCGGTATTTCATTGATCTTGACATTAGTTTCCCAACTTTCTGTGCTCTTTTACAAGTGTTAGGGCTTGTGAGGCCATGTGATGTTTGAACATGGACTCCCAAAACAATGTGTGTATATGTACACGGTCCTGTGTCCATCTGCAGCAACGGTTGTGTGAAGGGTTGATTAGTCACATACCACTGCTTGCAGGGAAGACTGAGAGTGTTAGGGTGAGGTATTGGGATTTTGTTCAGGTTTTTTTGTTCAGTGTCATTTTTATACCAAACTATGTATCTGGAATTTACATGTCACTACAAGAAATGTGCTTGTTTGGAGAGATACTTTAACTAATCTTTTACAACTTGTTAGTGTAGTTTTCAGACATAAATCAGAAACATTTTTTCTTGGCTTTGGCAGAGATAGCGTTAATACTCTGTCCAGCAGCTGGGGTAGTGCTGCATTTTGAGGATAGGATGACAATAAGGTTGATAAAACACTGACAAAACGTTTTCAGTTGTTGCCAAGTGGTCAGGGACTTCTCAGTTTCTCACACCTCCTTGTTCGGGAGAAGGCGGAGAGCACCCAGGAAGCTGTGAGGGGATGCAGCCAGGACAGGTGATTCAAAATGGCAAAAAAGATTCATAGTTTCACAGAATTGTAGGGGTTGGAAGGGACCTCCAGAGATCGAGTCCATGCCCCCCGACCCCACACCAAAGTAGGTTTCCTAGGCCAGGTTGCACAGGTAAATATATTCCATACTATATACAGTGCCATGTGTCATTTATAACTGGGGGTGGAATGAGGGGCTGAGCAGCAACTGCCCTGGAGGGGCAGATGGAGGTCTTGGTGCAGCATCAACTTTGGTGTGATGGCTGAATACCTGCCTGCTGATGGGAAGTGGTGAATGAATTCCTTGTTTTGCTTTTTGCATCTCAGGTGGCCTGAGCTGCTGGGGAGTTTGGGGGGTTTCACGCATCCTCTGTTGGGTTTTGTATAGCATCAAATTTGAATGGAGAGAAAATTGTGCTGTTCATCACTTGTTTTGTGTATATTTTATTAATATATAATATTATTATCTTCCTTTTTTGTGTGTGCTATTAAACTTACCTCAGCCTGCAAACTCTCTCATCACTCCTCTGATTCTCTTCCCTGTCCTTCTGGGGGTGGAGAACGGTGAGCAAGAAGCTGTGTAGTGCTTGATTGTGGGCCAGGGGCAAACCATGACACATGCATACCCACAATGGATCTGTATTCTTAGGATCAAAGCCTTATTTGAACAGTGATGTAGAGATGTAAAGTGCATGAAGTAAAGAATTTCTGTGGTAACTATTCCCAGATTCTGGATGCCAGTTTCTCTTTTTTCCAGTTGCAGAGCCTTTTCAAAGGACTAGCAAGAGAAGTTCCATATTCAGTGTTTACACTTTTTGGATTTCAGTAAGGCTTTTGATACTGTGTTGCACAGTATCTTGCTGGACAAAGCCATAATGCTTTGGGTGGGCAATTTGTTGACAGGTCAGGCCCAGAGGGTGGTAGCAAATGGGGTTACATCTGGCTAGCAGCCAGTCACTAGTGGGGTTCCTCAGGGGTCCATTTTAGGGCCAGTTCTTTTTAATGAGATACAGCAGACCAGCCTTCCTGAGAGGAATTTAGGGGTCTTGGCTGACAACAGTGTGCCCAGGCAGCCCGGAGGGCACCATATCCTGGGGTGCATCAGACACGGCATTGCCAGCCAGTCCTGGGTGGGGATTGTCCTGCTTTACTCTATGGGGAAGTCTTATGAGGACAGGCTGAAGGTCCTTGGTTTGTCCAGCCTGGGGAAAAGGAGACTGAGGGGTGACCTCACTGTGGTCCATGACTTCCTTACAAGGGGGAGCAAAGGGGCAGGCACTTATCTTTCTTTGGTGACCAGTGATAGAATCTGAGAGAACAGCACAAAGCTGTGACATGGGAGGTTTACTCTGAGTATTAGGAAGAGGTTCTTTACTGGGAGTGTGGTCAGAAACTGGAACAGGTTCCCCAGGGATGTGGTCATAGCACCCAGCTTGACTGAGTGAAGCTTGACTTCACTCAGTCAAGTCAAGTGGGTCACAGCACGCAGCTTGACTTGAGAAGCATCTGGATGATGCACT
>VZTU01015642.1:0-10493 GCA_013400835.1 Zapornia atra
TTTCCTGTCTTCCAGTCACTAGGACTACACTTGATCACCATGACTTTTCAAATATCATGGAGATTGGCTTGGCAACTACATCAGCCAATTCCTTCAAGACTCTGGGATGCATCTCATCAGGTCCAATGGATTTGTGTATGTTCAGGTTCCTCAGATGGTCTCGAACCTTATCTTCACTTCCAGTGGGGGGAACTCTGTCTCCTGGCTCCCCATCTTGTGGGCCCTTGACTCAAGAGGAGTGAGGTCACCAGTGATGACTGAGGCAAAATGTTGTTGAAATCCTCAGCCTTTTCCTCATTAGTTGTCACCAGTTCTCCATTGTCACTCATTGAGGGGGGGTACACTTTCTTTAACCTTCCTTTTCTGGTTCATGTACCTGTAGAAGCCCTTCTTGTTATTCTTGGCATCCTTGCCAACTAGCCTTCCTGACCTCATCACTACACAGCCAGGCAACATCCCTGTATTTTTCTCAGGGTACCTGTCTGTGTAGTTCCATCTTGCCTTTTAGTTTGACCAGCAGGTCTTGACTCAGCCATGCCGGTCACTAGTCTCCTTTGCCTGACTTCTTACAGCTGGGGATTAAGAGCTCTTGCCCTTTGTTAAAAGTATCTTTAAAGATCTGCCAGTCTCATAAAGTCTATTAAATAACAAATTCTCTAAAATCATAATCAAAAGTCTCTTAAATGATAAAGTCTCTTTCTTTCATGTATTGAGAAAATACAGTTACTCTTACATTCTACCAACTATTTGGCAAAATGACTCACATTCCCATAAATAAATAAATAAATAGGATTTCTACAAAGGCATCTAGTCTTCATCTGAAGTCACTGAGAGATGAAAAATCCACTAATCTTTGTAAAAAAAAATTTCTAGTTTTTAATTTGAATTTCTATACCTCATGAGTCCATTTTTGGGTTTTCTTTGCATCTTTTTGTGTTTTAGTTTCAGGTCTCTTCTCAGTCCTTTTTCTGGAAAAAAACAACGACCAAGATGATCTGGCCCCTCAGGTATTATCTTAGGCCTGAGCATTATGGCTCTTCTTATTCCATTTCTGGCCTTCTTTTTAATATGATAAAAAGAAAAAGAAAAAGGTAGTAGACAGGAACATATTGTTCTAAAATGATTTCATCAAGAAGCAAAAACTGTCTCTCTGCTTTTTCTCATTTCTTTTAATGTATTAAAAAACTGTATTAACTTTTCTAGCCATAACCCAGATGCTTAAGAGTTCTTCCTCCGCTGGGACCTACAGATACTTTTCAGACTTTGCTTTCCAGGTTATTTTTCTCTGTTATGTAAGATTGCCTATTTCTGGATCTATACCTTTGTATTGGAACTTATTATTTGCAATATATAAAAAAATTGATTTTTCCCAGGTTCCAGTGTGTTGCAGTGACCATCTACATCTTCATCGCTTTAGTAATGATTTGAAGTTAACTGCTAAAAGAAATGAACCAAGTTTTCTTCTGCATCTGATTTTTAACAGTGCTGTTTCATCAAATATTCGATGCTACAATTTACATGTGTCATAAGTAGCTTTGTGATCTACTACCTATGAGTAGGTAAGCGTAAGATATCTGAAGCTAATGTGAAACACACCCTGATCTTGCTAGGACAAGCAGTAGGCTCCTCAGTAGGCCACTTCATCAACACGAAAATGTTTGAATGTGGGGATGTTTGCAGAGAACTGGGGCACAGTGTCATCCTGCTAAGCACTATGTTTAATTCTGTGAACAGTTTCATTAATTAGACGTATTGAAGTTGCGGTAAATGCTTCAATCAATACAGTGTCATCAGTTCATAAATTTTTAAGTCTGGAAAAGGCTATTACTTTCTCTGAGTCATTCTGCAAATAATTATTTATGAAGTCACAAATTTTATTAGTATTTTCATATCTGCTAGCATGAGTTTAATAGTCCCATTTAGATTACTGACAAATACTGCTTCACATCTGATTTAAAGTCGACCCTTCTTTGGGAACCTGCCTAGAAACGACCTCTTTGGATAAAGCTGCACTGCTTGTGATTGTTTTCTTCGGTGTCTCTGGTTAGTTAGGCTTTAGACATTTAATGTGGTCACAGTTTTTTAGGGCATTTCCAAAAATCAAAACATCAAATTCAACTTGAAATGTATCTTACAGCAATCTGCTATATGAATATAACAAATTTATATTCGTCATGAGCTGTGTCATGATATTACTCAAGTCTAATTCCTAAGACTACGTAAATACAATTTTTTTAATGGGATTCCTAGGTATTAATATAGATCACTGAAGTATTCTTGTGTTGTCAAAACAGTTCTGATTCCAGTCACTGGGTTTTATTTGCAGTCCTTCCTCTGGTAATAGTTTTTACAAACGGAAGAAATTCAATTGTCTGAAAGGATGATAAGAATCCTGAGCAGCAAAAGGAATGCAGCATCAGTCACTTCTGAGAAACCATGTATCTCTATTGATAATAGGGAATAATTCTGAAAGTAAATAAGGCATGTTTTGGAGAAACTCAAATTTTCAATTCAGTATGCATTTAAATTGGCATTATTAAACATCAATAATGACAGCAGCGATTCTAAAGTGAGAATCATCAGCTAAAAGTGCAAAATTCAGTAGGTTTGCACTAACACAGCACAGTCACTGCCCTTTTTTATCTTGATAGTCATCTGTCTCACCATTTTAGCAGTAGGATAATAGCTTTTCCTACTGCCGTGGTTCTAGGGGCTAAGAATTTGCTTTGACTAGCCCCTGGAGGAGAAAGGACTGTAGAATAAAATTATCTTTTAAATATTAAGGTGGCATAATTATTTTAAAATTTGAGTTGTGGTGAAGAGCGGAATTGCTATGACAGTAATACAGCAAGCAATCTTTTCTTTTTCCTGCTGTGTGAGTGTTAACAAGATTTTGTTCCCATTTTACAGTTATGGAAGCTGAGGTCAGGTCATTATGTGACTTTTGAAAGGCCACAGCTTGACCGTCAGTGTGTTTCACTAAGAAATTTTTCTTCACTTGGGAATCTGTGTGGTCAACTGAACCTTTGCATATCAAAGATCTCATCTGGTAACTGTCAGTCTTCTAATAGAATTTTATTTTATCCTAAGGAAACCAGTTTGCATGCTCCAATCTGTAGTAGGTTGTCCATTGATAATCAGATTCATTATAGGAGTGTGGAGATACCGTCTCTGAACAAAAAGGGAATATTGTATCCAGTTCGTACTCATATTACAAAAACTGCTAAATGAGTAGAGAGAGCAAGGGAAAGATCTACCAAAATGATTCATGAACCACGAGAAATACCTCATCCCATGAGAAAGAAAGAACTTGGAATGTTACTGAATTAAAAACAAGACACAGAGGTGACCTCATTAAAATGCGTGAGCGTATTCATAATAAGAAAATTCTGAGTACTACAGAAGCAATGGCTGGAAGCTGTCACCAGCCAAATTCAAATTAGAAATCCTGTGCCTGTTTTTAACAGAAAGAGTGATTAATCATTGAAATACATGGTGAAGGGAAGAGATGGATTCCCCCATCTCTCATTTTCAAATTAAGACAGGATGTCGTTCTGGAAGATGTATTTAAGTCAAACACAAAGTTATTGAGCTCAGTACAAAGGTAATGGCCTGTGATAAGTAGATCGGATTAGGTGATCGCAAATGGCACTTCTGGATTTAAGCACTGTGACTCCATGAGATCATGTCTCTGCCAAGAGCTGGATGAGCAGCTGGTGTTTTTTTCATGGAACATAAATTGTACAGCTTGTAAAACGCAGCTTGCTCAGCCCCTACGCTATTATTACTATTATTCAGGTGTGTGGAGTATTGTCGAGAAGGATTTCTTTGTGATAATGCTGTCAGAATTAACTAGACTGATCCAATGACCAGAGAAACTACTAATGACTGTTGGCTTTAATATAAGTTGGATTGGGTGACACAATTTTGTCTGTTTGCACTGTGTAAAAACTTCTGTACCAATTCAAATCAAATGTCCATGTAGCCTTCTAACTTGTTTCTGATACCAGCTAGGGTGTTAGCAGTGTAAGAAATGAGCATGAATAGAAGGATGCGGCACATTTCAGGTTGGAAGACACTGCAGGATGTCTCTGGTCCAACCTGATGGCCAAAGCAAGGCCAGACTCTGGGGAGAGACCACTTTGCTCAGGGTTTCCCAGCTTCTGGTAATCAGTGGCCAAGAGCTTTCTTAATCGGCACCAGGAATGCTGTGTTTAATGTCCCGCCCCCTGAATTTGTCTAGGGCTGTTTATGTGTTGGCTGTTCTTAGATTCAGTGATAATGAATTCCACAACTATACACTGCTGTGCTTCACTTTACCTTAAACCTGCTCTTTACCCATGGCTTATCCTGTGAGAAATAATAAATAATTTTCCTTCTCCCATTGTCGACATTCTACTAAAGCTCTAGCATAGTCTCCTTTTACCCTGGTAATAAAATGCAAGTATATCTTTGTGCTGCTCCCACTTTAATACAAGAGATTAAAATGTGATGTTGATGACATTAAAAATAATGGAGCAAACACACGGCTGTTCCTAAAGGTCTTAGCTA
This sequence comes from Zapornia atra, assembly GCA_013400835.1. Classification (NCBI taxonomy): domain Eukaryota; kingdom Metazoa; phylum Chordata; class Aves; order Gruiformes; family Rallidae; genus Zapornia; species Zapornia atra. The sequence continues at coordinate 4,552 of VZTU01015642.1, forward strand.
TAATGAGTTTTGGCTTCACTCAATAAAAATTCTTCTACAAAGCAGAGCCTATTCAAGACTGAGTAAGATGTGGAAAATCAATTTTCCATGGCTGCTTTGGCCTTGTGCAAAAGCTTAGTGGTTTTTATAGTGAACCAAGCCTTTTGTTTTATGATTCGTTCTGCTTATAAATTGTGAGGATTGAGCTACTAATTTACAAAGGACAAACAAATCTTGTGTGACAGTTTAATCACATAATTAATATCTTAAGTCAGAAGTTTTATTGTATTTTGTTGCATTTGTGGGATTTTGCACATTTACACCTGAGCAGGAACATGTAGTAAAATGTATCATGAATTTATCAAATGCCAAAACCCATGACACAGCTTAAAACTATAATTTTTGATATTTGAATAATTGTCACGTTGTAAAACTGCAGCTCTGTGGAGGCTAATGGAAAACTACATTTCAGTATAATTCCTGAGGACTGCTCCCAATGCATTAATTAGGAAAATTACTGCTAGCTTTGTCAGGATGAGATTGGGTACATTTTCTTGGAATAACAGTCTGATTCTGTTATGCACACTCACGTGCCATCAATCCCCTGCACCTTAGGGTGCCAGTTTTCAAGCCAAGGCATTGTACACCCTGAATAAACTTGGGTTCAGTCCCGCAGGCTGCAGAGATTAGCACAAAGAGCCACAGACCTGAGCAGAGAGCATGTATTATTTGCTTAGCGTGACGGAAGCGGTGCTTCTGCGTTCTGTAGAACAGGACACACTCACATCCCTAAAGAGGACTCTGTGAGCGAGCAGTAGTAGCAGGCAGCAGGGGCTGGGGAGGAGGAGAGACCTGGCTACACCACAGTTTTCATTCACTGCGGCTGATGAGCACAGTTGCCAGCTCTCGGGGCTGGATTTGATCCCCAGCAGGAGGTGGAGGTGGCAGCCTCTTTGGCCAAGGCTTGTGGAGGTGATCTCTGTAGAATTTTGGCTTCAAAGATGACAACATCCCAAAAAGCTAGCTGCTGAGCATCCCAAGGTGGATGCTAGGCTCAGCTTTCACAGGTCTTCTATGTTTGTGTCCCTCATCTTACTGAACTGTAAACAATTAATTGTCATGTTCAGCAGCTCCACTGGTTTCTCAGCAGAGTTTCTTAAAGTCAGTTTGTTGACTCCCTGAATGACATAAAGTCATATATGACAGTTCCAACCAGTTGCAGTTAGCAGATGTGTTTCCATACATTTACTCTGGATTTATAGCAAGGATTGTGCTTTGCTATAACACTTTTCTCCAGTGTTTACTTTTAGGTTAGAGCATTGATGCTTTCCTGACAGCTTCGCTCAAGTTTAGAAAACTTGGGGGTTCATGCCTGAAGGTCCTCGCTTCAAAGCAAACCCAAATGAAATTCAGCACTTCCCCCCAGGTATCACTTTGAAATGTGGCATTCATTTGAAACCTCTGGCAGGTATTTTGGAAATTCGGTGGCGTGGAAGCAATGGGAGGGACACACATTCCAGCAATCACAACGGCATTATTAGACCTGTCAGAAGGGTAAGGAGCAATCTGTATTTTTCAAAGTTAGGCATTTAGGTACCAGTCCCACTCCCATCTGCAGCGTGTCCCACAGCAGCATCTGTGCATGAGTGAGAGAGAGAGAAACAGAGAATAAAAGAATACTGTCTGAGGCTGAAAATGTCTGTTTTTACACTTTCGTATCTCTAGACCTGTATTGCATCATTTGTTGCATGGGAAAAAAAAGTAGATTGCATCTGTGTATACATGTATAACCTTCACAGTGAAGGAAAATACAAATATTTGGTTCAGCTAATGTTTTGTCTCGGCTGGTTTTGAATTTAGGTTTGTGTGTTTATACAATCATTCTCCAGGTTTTCTCCCTGAGATTGCCATTAAATGAGTTCATCCCATTCACCCAGCAATGATTGCTGGAGCGCTGTCAGAGATGTAGTCGCAGAAGTAATTGTGGGCCTGTTACCATGGTGTGCCCTGCTTCAGCTGCTGGAGTAATAAGCACAATTCAAGTGAACTATTATGTAAATGTCCTTGAGGAAACATCAAGTGATAAAAACATCAACAGCCGTAAGGACAGGACCCACTTATTGAAAAAAATAAGGTCAACTAATCCATTGAGCTCCCTGAGGAGGATGGAAAAAAGGGCTTCAGGGTTGTTTTGCAGGAGGAGCCAAAGTTTGATACTGGGACCTTCACTTTAGAATGGTGTAAAAAACATAGAGACAGGAAATTGAAAGATGATTTCAGGCTGCAAGTATGGTTTACATTTTTAACCATGGAGTTTACTAACCATCTGAATTATTTCTCAAAGGTTGTGATGGTTTTAGTGTCACTGGCACTTTTACAAGTCAGTGTTTTCTTAGAGATATGTTCTTATCCAAACAGAAACTAATTTAGGAAACATATATAGTTACAGTGAAGATCATGTTTCTTTATTCTAGTACTCTCTGCTTGCTTGGCAATTGCTGAATCACTCACTGTTTTTGACTACCAAAGGCACAGTGACTTCATACAGTATTGACTGTCATAACATGGGCATGGATACTTGGAACCAGTCACATAAAGGAAGGATGTTTCTATGTGCTGCTTAGATTGTTTGCTGTGTAACACTTCTTTGTGCCAGGGCTGTCTCTCCCTGCCCTTTCATCTATTTGCTTGTCCACCTGTGGTACCTGGCTCTGAGGTCACCACAGCTCCAGGTTGGGTGGCAGGGGAGAAGGAGGGCAAGGTGCTCCCAGTGTGTGCTGGGGACCTCTTTCTGATCGTGCTGCTAGGATGAGAAGGCAGAGCACCCAGCAGCCTTCTCCAGGTCCCCACAGCACGTCTCTACTCAGTGCTTCTGGGACTGTGATTTGGAAGGCCCAGTGCAGGGACAGAAGACAGGAGATGAAGATCTGAAGTCCCCTTACCTCCTCTCTTCCTCCGTGACCAGTACATGCCAATGAGGGTTATGTAGTATTGCTTAAATTTGACAGAAACCCTTGTGCTGTTCTGTGCTGCGAGGTCTGTAGCAGAACTGTGTCTTTTCAAGACACTCAAATACATATAGAAATTATTATAATTTTAATAATTTCTAACATGGTATCTGAATCTACTTCAGTGAATGTTTGGTGAGTGCTGATTAAGGATACAATGTGTCCTGACTTGGAGCTGGAGCTATAACAGGGTGCACCAAACCTCCCACTTCAGAAGGTATCTAAGAAGGAGTTTTATTTTAAATTTTTTTTTTTTAAAAAAAGCAGGACAGAAAGCTGTGATCTGTCATATCTGTTCCTATTGTTTAACCGGGGAGAAGAACAACTCAGAAGCCCTAAGGGTCCTTGAATTTTGTTTTGTTGCAAACTTTATGGTATAAAAACCAGTATTTTATTCCAGGCTGCACTGGAAGTTTTAGCAAATAGCTGGGCATTTTTTTAAACTTAAATTTGTTCACTTAGGGTGCTGAAAAGACCATACTTTGCAAGTTTTACTGTCTATGTACAAACATTAAATCTACCACATAGGCACAAGGATAATATTTCTGTACAGTGAGGCTGGGTAACACTGGAGAACCTACCTAAAAAAATTGTTGGGTGGCCACCCCTGGAGATACTTGAAATTTTCTTGGGAAAGGTCCTGAGCACTCTCATTAAATTGGAAGCTGCCCCTGCTCTGGGAGGTCTGCCCTTAAATTTCTTTCAACCTAAATTATTGTGTGATTGTTTAGGAAATGAATAGAACAGAGATACTTCTTGTTTTGGAGTTACAGAAGTATGACTAGGTTTTCTGCTAATAACTCTTCTTTGTGATTTTTTTTTTTTTTCAATGTCTGCATCAATGGAGTGCATAAATAAAGGGAAGTCCCTGTAGACATGTCTGTTATTTTCCCTCATACAGTTTTATGAAAAGTAATCATAGGAGACAATATAAAAAGAACTGCTCATTGGCGACCACAGCCCTGGCACAGCATCTCATACATGTGTGTTCATAGTGGGAAGCTCTGTGGGAGGGAGCATTCCAGACCTTGCTGATCCATATGTGTATTCATTGGGTAGAGATCATCTCCAAGCCAAAGCATTTTCTGCTTTCTTTTATATCAGTTCTAGTTAGTAGTAGATATTCTCGTTAGTAGTAGACTAACTAGCTACAAAGCTAGTTACAAAGTGCAATATTACTTGCCAAATGTAGGGGCATCCAGCTTTTTTTCCCATGCACGGGAGAAATAGTAAGGTCTCAATGCCCACGCGTTCGACCTTCAGCTAAAAAGATAACATAATAACAGTGATTGAATGTTCAGCCTATTTAAATTAGTGACAGCAATGAGAGATGTGCATTAGTCCACAATTGACTTGATGGTACCCAGCAGAATATTCTTGCCTTACAAGTTCTCTTTCATCTGGCATGATTGCTTTCCCTTTCTATTCTGCGGGGACTCACCTCCAGACCTGCTGGGTTTAGAATTAGGCCCATTAGTCTATTATTTTTCCTTTCAGCAATGACAGCCTCTTTAAAACCAGCCCCTTTTACAGAGATTTTAAAGGTTTTTCTGTGGCTTTCACTGAAGCCTGACAATTACTAAACCATCAGTAAATTAGCCCTGTTGCACTTCAAGTCAGTGTACTGTTCTTGGGATTTTGCCTTCTAAGGTCTTTCAGGAATGGCTTCTCTTGCTGCTCCCTGCCCCACCTCCAGCCCCCTCCCCTCACAAACCCCTTCAGCCATACAAAACATTCCTCATTGTAAATGTAAAGGCATTTTCAGTGAAATGCACTTCGTAGGCCCTCATGCATACATAAAGATGTCTCCTCTCACCTGTGAGACCATTGTGACAAGGGATCTTTTGCCATGAGCTACAAAGTGCAATGTAGATACACATTTTCACATGGGTTTTAATAGCAGTAAGCCCATAATTACAAAATAAAACCCTTTTGGCAAGGCAGGGATTGAGTAAATGCTGAGTACCAAGTATCAGATCCTTCTCAGATTGGCTGTTTTCAGCTTGGTTTCTGATGCACTTTCCTGTTTATTAAATCTTTCCTTTATTCTGCTTGTGATCTTAGTCTTTTTCATTTTTCACAGCACTGTGCCCCGTATTTAATTTTGGGAACATCATCAATGTGTAATACATGCAAATGGTTTTCAAGAATATTTTCCAGCTTCTTTTGAAACATTTACAAGGGCTTACCAATACTTCTGACTCTCTATTTTCTTTTTTTCCCCATTTCATATTATAATTTCAGATGGCTCATCTCTTTGCAGGTTTATCCTCTTTTTGTGTTCAGTACTTCTCCTACTGTTGCAGTGGGGTCCTGATTTTTATAAAGATGTAGAAGAGTCCAGGTTGTTCTGCCTTTGTTCTTTTCCTCTGTAGGAGATGGGCTGTCCTTGTGCTTCCAGGAAGTTGTTCTTGAATAATGTTGCCAACGGTGAACATGCGATACTGCCAGAAAGTAGGAGGTCAGGAAGTTTCTTTCTGACATCAGATTAAACATCTTGCCTCCCTGATTTGTAATTTTATTCATTATTCTTCTACTGAAGGCCATGATCCTTGCTGCTTAATCAAAAATGTCACTGTAGAAGGACACGGGGAGTTAGCCTTCATGTATACTTGTGTGGAACAATGAGTGAAGTCAATTTTCATAGAAAAGGAGGAAAACAGAAAGAAAAATGCTTAGCTCTCCCAGAACAACATAGGTGCCATAGTTTTGTGTGACTGGGCTCTGGTGGAGGGAGCTGCAGGGGTGGCTTCTGTGAGAAGTATCAAGATGCTCTCTGCAGGCCCCAGAGAGCAAACACTAGCTGGCTCAAGGCCGGAGTCATTGCTGACCAAGGCCAAGCCCATCAGTGATGGTCACAGTGTCTCTGGGAATCACATTTAAGATGAAAAAAAAGCCTGCAAGCAGCCACTTTTTGTCACCTGAGAAGGGAGTGACAAGATGTATGAAGGAGAG
>VZTU01015643.1:824-15840 GCA_013400835.1 Zapornia atra
TGGGGTGGGTGTGAACTTGTTTGGCCGTGTGCTGCACCATATGCTCAGGCTCCCAGAATAACAGAAAATCAGCTGCTCCTTCCAGCAAGCAGTGCTCCCCCAGGCCACACTTCAAATGTCACTACAGCCACCTTTCCTGTAGGAAAAGAGATGGTCTCATGTAATGGCAGATACCAGGCTTTGTACAGCAGCCTGGAATTACACAGCTTGATCAGAAGTCTCCCAGGCTGGCTGCAACAAATGAAGCCCTTGAGTCATCACAAGATTCAGCTTGGCAATCACACCAGACACAGCTGAAAAGACTCAAGCAGATACCATCCTGCTTCCCCACTCTGAATGTCACACTTGGTCAGGAACACAGAAGGAGATTTCAGTGGATACCAAGGACTGAAAAATTAGTCCTGCTCCCAAGGCAAACCTGCTCCAGCTCCATGGACAAGGAATTATAATATGAACTTCAAGTAAACAGTTTACCACATCCCTGCTTGCTTGTAGCACTTACAACACAAAGGGAAATCTGGGGCAGAGACAGCCTATCTTCTTCTAAATCATTTCCTAGACAAAGGATGAGCAGTGGATTGGAAGATGTACAAACTGTCTGGCTGCAAGAGCTTTGAGCAGGGATCCCCTCCCAGAGCTTAGAGGGGGGATGGTAATCCCCTATTAGCAATCACCAAACCATGGGGCCTTATTCCCAAGATATTCAGACTCTTGTTTACTAACAACAGCAAAGAAACCTCACCTGCCCTAAATACCAGTAGTATACAGCAAGTGTTGGTGATGACATAGGGTTTATTAGGGCAAATAGTCTTCTGCTGCTTAGTTAGAGGTCATTAAGTTCTAGCTCCTTTAACATTAGCAAAAACAAAGACTTCTGTTAGTAGAGCTTATTGAAGCTGTTCCCTGGGAATCAGGATAAGTCTGGTTTTGAAATAGTTACAACATAAGATATAAGAAGTAAACATATTATGCACAACTGCCAGAAATTCACTGTTAATCATCTGTGTTTTAGCCATGTTTTTCTGCAGATATAAGGGTAGGCAGCTAGTCAACATTTTCACCATCTCTATAGTACTCACAGAGGTACTAACCCAACTCCAACAGCAGTTGCTTACAACTTTCACCCAAAGAATTTCACTGAGGGCTTCCTAAAATGACCAACTCAAAGCACAAACATCTGAACCACTGCTCAGAACTCTCTGCCAGACCAAGTCTCTCCTGCTCTTACCTGACATTTATTCCAGAAAAACACACACCTATTCCAGAAACAGCTACTTAGTTAAGGCTAAGCTTTCAGAAGAGTCATCCCAAAGAGCAAGCAGTTAAAAAACAGGCTGCTTACACTGACTTAGAGATATAAAATAAGAGGCATTTGAAATATGTCTGGAATATTGTGTGTGGTGCTGGGCTCCCTGGGTCAGGAAGGACAGGTTGCTACTGGGGAGAGTGCAACAAAGGGCTACAGAGATGCTGAGGGGACTAGAACATCTCTCTGATGAAGACAGGCTGAAGGACTAGGGACTTTTTAGCCTGGAGAAGACTGAGGGAGAATCTTATCAATGCTGATAAAACCTTGGGGGAGTGGGGGGGTCAGGAGGATGGGGTCAGTCTGTGCTCAGGGGTGCCCAGGGACAGGACAAGAGGGGATGGGCACAAAGAAAGTTCCACCTAACCCTAAGGAGGAACTTCTTTCCTGGGAAGGTGGCAGCGCTCTGGGCCAGGCTGCCCAGAGAGGTTGGGGAGTCTCCATTCAAACCCCATGATCCTGGGCACTGTCCTCTGCTGCCTGCTTGAGATCATCCTGATCTGGATGTTCTCCAGGGGTCCCTCCAACCCCTGACCAGTCTGTGATTCTCTGAAAAGAATGAGCAGTCTCCCAGCCTTTTCCCCAACACAAATAGTCACTGATGTGCTGCTTCACTAATGCATCTACACCAGCTACACATTTAACAGTCACTGTGAAAGACACACAACAGCTATGGCTTTCTTGCAGTCAAGCAAAGGCTTTACTCACTGCAATACTCACATACACTGAATCTAATCTCCAGATAACCTCTCCAACAAGTACACTTCAAACAAAGATAAAAGTTAAAGCATTTTTTTCTCCATTGAAGTTACATCACATCTATCCATAACTTCATCAGCCTTGGGGTGGTTCAGCCCCAAGCAGCAGCTGAGCACCACACACCACTCACTTACTCCCACAGGGGAAACAAACAGAACCCAGGTTAGGATAAGGACAGTTTACTGCCAAAAGGACTGTGAAAGGAGAACAGCAACAAGCCACTCACACCCAGTGATAACACAGAGTACCTTACCAATCTGAGCGCTGCACCAACAGGAGGACCAACCCAATGCCTCAAGCACACTCAAGACTTCCTCAGAGCACCACAGAAGCACCCCTCCCTGACCATCCCCTTTTATGGGGGAGTGATGTCAGGTGGGGTGGAAACAGCCCAGACTAACTCAGCTCTCCTGGGCTAACTCAGCTCTCCTGGGCTAACTCAGCTCTCCTGGGCTAACTCAGCTCACCTGGGCTGGCTGCTCGGGGAGGTGAACTCTGGCCTGACCAGAACCAGGACACACCTATTTACCTTGATCAAGGCCAAAAAGAGTTCAAGCTCCTGTAGTATGTGGAAGTGGTGGAGAAGACTTGTCTGATATTACTATAAGAAGTTTGCATGGCAGGAGAGCAGGGAAGAGAGGAGCATCCTGCCAGTGCCCCACCCCTCACTCCAGTGCCCCGTGCTCGCAGGGGCTGCTCTGATCCAGCACGTGGACGTTGCAGGTTCCAAGCTGCCTGCCTGGCTTCCACAGTCCTCCTGCACCCTGGCTGCTGTGCTCCACATCAAATCCTACTTTCTCCCTCACCCACTCCTCCTGCTTCTTGCTCCCTTAATGCCAGCACACATAATCCTCGTCCCCTCCAGACTCATGCTTAGGCTTTCTTGAAGCCCCAAGTTTTACTCTTCACAAGAAGAATCTGTGGGTAGACAGCGTGCTGCATCCTGACATCATTTCAACACTCAGGGAGACCTGAGTGTCAAGAGAACAGGGGTGGCAAAGCTCACGTGCTGCTTCCTAAAACATGCTTTGCAAAGTCATCAGCATCTCCTCCTTGGAGGGGAATTGCCAGCTTGGCCACAATTTCATCATTTTGCTTGGTGTCATGATTACATGTGTATGTGATTGTATCTTAAGGGAGCTGGAAAACAGTGTTGTCACAAGGAGCATCCCCCCAAGCTCACAGGATCATCTCATATCCAGAAGGCAACAGGAAGGAGTAGGCAGAGGAATTTCTTTGTGATGACAGATGACACTGAACAACTTGTTGTTTTGGGTATGTTGACTTTCCACGTCTGTAAACTGACTGCTGCTTCCCAGGGTCATAATGCTGAGACTCACTAGTTGTAAGAAAGTATTTATGGTAATTGGTCATATGAAATAAAAGTGTGACACCTGGATACATCTGCTTTTAAAGCACCACTCAGTAACATCATCAGAACAGTGTTTCCAGTACACCAGTTATTTCTGTATGAAGATGGACAGTATATTCTGTTTAATTAAGTCTCAGGAGAAAAGCTGGTAAGCAACTCCAAGTGCAGCTGAAGAGCAGCCCTGCTATTTCACTTCTAAAAATCATCATCCATCACGCCACTCCTCCATGTAAAAGCATTATGCTCAGCCATATCTAAAGTCATCAAACCCCTAATGGAATCAGCACAAAATGCTTTGTGCCTTTGGAGAGAATTCCTCTTCCAGACTCATCAGTTTGGTTTGCTTGCTCTTAAATTTAAGCTTCAGTAACACATTGATATTGTTTTGCCTTACGTATTTGAATTTAGCTGCAAAATACCATGCCCAGAGATTTGTAAGGCTCATTGACTTCAAACATTAAAGAAACCTTATTATATAGACACTAAATTAGCATTCCTTTTCCCAAACTGATACTAGCTTTGTGGGGGAGTAGCTGCCTGGAATAGTTTGGCTGACTATTTACAGAGCTCAGAGAAGACATCCGTGGTACAACACGCCTACTGTGTAATATATTCTTAGAAACCTTCTGCTGCCACCACAGCTCCCACTATGAGAATATTCCCTTCATGTACAGGCAGCACTTGACACCAACAGTTTGTCATAGCCTGAAAACCAGCATGTGAAGCTGGCTATCAAGGGGAGTCAGCGTGAAAGAGTAAAAGAAAATACGGGCTGGGTTGACTTAGGAAGTTAATTGTGCTGTGGCATAATGGCACTTCCCTTCCCCTCATCAGCTATAAACTCATCAGTCAGGGTGGGATAATGTGAATTTGGAAGAATGGCTCTTCCAACGTGAGGGTCACATCACAAACATATGCCCCATGAGATAAAAATGGTAAGTGACCTATCTCTGCCTCAAGCCTCTGGGATGATGGCTACAGCTTAGCTACTGCTGCAGTTCTCAGAGCACTGTTCTGTTGGGGCAGACAGCAGGCCTGCCGGTGGCCTAGCTCTCTTCTCCCAAGATTTAGGCCCTGACAATGTTCTTCTGTTCCCATGAGACAGGAGAAGTTACTCATGCTGACAGAATCCTAATAATCACATTCTCAAAACACAGAGGCCTTGTTGGTAGGGGTCTGTCCTAAACCAAGAAGTAGTTATGGGAAGGTACTTGGGAGTAACAGAACATGTTAAGAACTGTCGGGGAAGACAGCAGGCCTGCCGGCAGCCTAGCTCTCTTCTCCCAAGATTTAGGCCCTGACAATATCCTCCTGTTCCCATTAGACAGGAAAAGTTACTCATGCTGACAGGATCCTCATAATCACATTCTCAAAACACAGAGGCCTTGTTGATAGGGGTACAGGCTGTCCTAAACCAAGAAGCAGTTATGGGAAGGTACTTGGGAGTAACAGAACATGTTAAGAACCAACCATAACAAGAGGTTCAAAACAGCAGGTGTGCAGATACTTTTAGGTACTAAAGGTAAACTAACAATATTTTGCTATAAGATAGGTTTAGCAGAACTCGTTATAATTACTAACCAATCAATACAGTGTGAACAGTGTGTGTAACAAATTAGCAGTTGTTTAGCTTGCCACGTTTGCCGTAATAAAGGTATATTATCTGTGTGATTTCACCTAATAAAATGGCTTCACCTAAAATTCATATCGAATTGAGTGTTGCTCTCTGCTGGTCACCATACTGTTCTGATACTGCCTCTTCAAAATGAGATGCAGCCAGACACCAGATACCAGCAGACCCAGGGAACTACAATGCATCTGACTTCCTAGATTTCAGCCATTGCTACCAAAATTTTGTAGTGGTTTCCATCATTTATCAAAGAAAAGAATCTTGCTGTGTTTGCCAGAAGCTTATTTCAGTTTTCTTCTGAAGCTTTTTTTAAATTCTTTTAGGATTTCCTACAGGTTCTAACCTTCCAGTCTTTTAATTTCTCAGACAGCAGCTTGCTTCTTTTCTGATGATGTAACAAGTCTACACGGTTGTATTTGCCAGGATAGCATACGGCAAGCTTCTCTGCCTGTGGAAATGTAAGCCCCCCTGAATAGAGGTTAAATCCTCCTGACAGCCATATGGTTGTGGGAGATGAATTAGAAGTATCTGAAGAGCAGTGAAGAGATTTCACAGGCGGGGTTGTCAGCTGTGACCATCCCAGTCGGAGAAGAGTCACTGATTCTGAGACAATTAAAAAAGCCAGGACTCAAGATCTCAGGGGAGAATGGCTGGAGAGGACAACATTTTGTACTCCTGATTCCTAAATCCACCAGAACTCAGTCCATTGCAGTCAAAAAGTGTCTTTTTAGGGCAATCAAGAGTGTCTTGAGTGAAGTTGGGACTAAACAGCTGGTTGCCACGAATTGCTCTTTCGGTGTGCAGTTAAACTGAAGCTGTCATGTCCATGGCCAGCAAAGTGTGTTAGAAAAGGGTACTGCCCAAATCCAGGAGAAGAAGGCAACTGCAGTTGGACAGACTAGGCCACCACTGTGGACAACAGATGTGCTCTTGAAACATGGTCATTTCTCAGAAATTTTTGAGTGCTTGGATACACTCTTAGTACTTGCTAATCCCTCTTAAAGAAGGAAGGAAGCCAATTGTGGTTATGGGACAGGCCTGCCAGCCAGATTTAAGCTACGTTGACTACCACCATTGCATTACCAAGCAGTTGATTAGACTCCCTGCTCACATTTCTCAAGCATCTTTACGGACGATAAAGTGTGTTCCTGACTCCTGAGAATAAACATTACTTCACTTAAAATGAGGCAATTCCTGGCTCTCATCGAAGCCAGGGCAGATCCTACTTGGGGTATTCTCTATTCATAGATTATTTAGCAATGAACTTCTGGGGTCTCCCCAAACAAGATGGGCTCTCTGGCTGAAAAAGCGCAGCTGCAAGACAAGTCAGCTCTTCCAACTGTTGTTAACAGTTTGGGGAACACAACAGCAGTCAAAACTCAAGTTAAAATGCAAACTAGGCACCCCAGGGAGAATGGAAGCAAGCAGCGGGGTCAGAGGCCGAAGGAATGTATGGCTGAACATAAAGCATCATTCACTGGGGAAGTCAGCTGGCATCTCACAGAAAAGATACTTAAGCATTGAGCTTGTGTAAAGGAAACTGATAGAAAATTTAAATGGAAACATCCACAGACTAGAGTAGGCTGGAGCACTAACGAGTGTTGGCTGCAGCAAAGATTACATGACAAGCTTCTCAGCCAGCCAAGTCATTTTGTTCAGGTCACGCTGCTACGTTCCCCTGCTTGTATCACACTGTGCCAATCAATGAAGCTGTGTTCAGGGTTACTTTCTCTCCACTAAAGCACTGCTTTTCTTTTTGGGTAAGGATAGTGGAGTGGTTTTGCTTGAACAGCAAAAACGTATTCCAAGCTTAGCAGAAAAGCCAATTAGCTAATTATTTCCAGCACACAGTATCTAGTTCCATCTTCCAACCTGATGCTTCAGCAACCTGTAACTGGTGCTCCCTCTCATACCAAATCTGGGTGCTGTCAATATTTATGCTACTAAATGAGTACAGGTTTGTGCTTTACTGCATCCCTACATAGATGATCTATCCAAGGGGGGAAATATTCTGCTGTCAGCCAGAGCTGTAATGTTCAGGATGCAATAATGCATCACGACTGAGTCTTCCTCATGAATTCAGGAAAGGGAGCAGGCACAGAATACAGTCTGGGACCAGTGGGAGCTGCTAGAGAAGCATCGTCGTTGCACCTGCAGGAGGCTGTGGAGCAGTTTCAGCTGTTGTGCCCCAAGGTTGGGCAGCAAACACTGACAGAGCACATTGAAATTTTGCTTATGGACTCTGTGGGGGCAACAATCCATCGAAGGAATGTGGGACCCAGGTCGTGACCCACATCAGGAGCTATGACGCGGCCCCATTGTGCTCTCCCAGCATGGCAGACGGCTTCATGCAAGTTCCCTGTAAGAGCTATCAGTGAGAGCCTGTATGAGCTTTCCTTCCCTCTTTGGGAACAGCTTTTTAAGATTCTGCTTGATAGCAACTGTTAATCAGGCACTGTATGAATTTCCATAGATCTGATGTGAGCAACTGCTCAGGGCCACAAGCCTGTTACCCATCATCTGCCTACAGTGCCATTGCCTCCTGCTCAGTGATACTGTGCCAAATGCCAGCGCTCAGTCCAAACCCAACAGTCTCATGCAAAACAGCATGTTCTACACTCAGGTTTTGTCCTGAAAACGTTTTCCCCAGCTTCCACCATTTGGATTTCACATACTACGACTCTGGTCAGGACTTGGTGGAGTCAGGAGGCAGAAATGAGGACCTGAATAGGACTGCTGCCTTTGCTAGATGCTGCGGGGCATCAGAGCAACAGACACGAGGCACAGAGAAGCATATTGGTGAAGTCTGGTGTTTGCTCTCACACCTAGAAAACACTTCTTCATGCAGCAGATTGGAGAAGATTGACATCAACAGCAGAGTTGGGAGGGAGAAGGGCGAGACAGGGAGATGAGCAGCTATGAGAATATACCCATCTCATTTCACATGTAGTACTTCATGCCTCAGTCTTGAGTAGTACAATTTTCCTGAACTCTCCTTCTGTTTCACTTCTAAGTTTTAAGTCCAAGAACAATTGTATTAGTTCAAGGATATCAGGACTTACAGCTGTCATTCAGCCCAATCTGTTCAAGGGTTTTGTTGCTCCTATCTGATTTTCACCACCTCAGCCTGCTTTGTATTTCATTCAACAACTTAGAAACACACCAACCTCATTAAAATCTTGGTCAGTGGTACTTTTTTACTTTATCAAGCAATACAACCTGGAAAAAAACTTCCAATCTGTTGGACATGGGATCAATAGCTACCAGACAATCTGGGCAGATTGCACTCATGATAAAGGATGAAGTGTAAAAACATCCTGCCAGTGTCTTGAAAAAATTAACCTGGCATTTGTCTAGCTGTCTAGACAGCTGGGACAGAAGGGAAAGAAGGCAAAACAGAAGACTAGCCATTTGCATAGAGTAATCTTCCACCTCCTTTTTGCTCTTAGCCTTCCCATGCGAGCTAATGGGGCAATTTTACTTGAGTTGTGCACTACAGTCTCAAGGTGAGGGTTCAGCTTTCATATCTGGAAGCATAATGAGGCCTCCAGCATCACCGTGGTACATTAGAAGCTGCAGTAAGGGCTCCGTGGCTCAGCCTGGTCTGCGTATCGGAGACACTGTGGTGACAGGGACACGCAACTAGATCTATCAATTACTGATTAGGTTTCTGCTCACTTCATGTCATGCCCATTTAGAAAGCACTTAAAACCTCCAGCTGGAGCATAGGTTATTGGACTGCACAAGCTAAAGCTAACTTGATGAATTCCTGGCAGACTTCTGCAAACATTCTGCAGCATTCTTCTGTTTGTGTGGATCTCTTGCCAGGCTGAGTAATGACACTTTGTGCTCTGACACGTTTTGTCAGAGCAACAGGTGGCTGACTGCATTTAAGGACATCACTTTTCTACATTCATTCACCCAGCTCAGATCATCATTATTATTATTTAGCTGTCCCAGCCCAAAAGAACAAGATAGTTAGGAGGCAGAGGTGCAGTTGTTAATGGGACTCAAGAAGCAGCAAGCATCTTTCTCAGAGGACACCACCTAATTAACCTCCTAAAGAGATCTTCATGTACAGCGCAGCGTTTCCTTGGGGACCCTTTTTTAGAAGCAGGTCGTTGAAGTGCAGCATGCTCTCAGGGAGGCAGCAAGAGCTGGTGACTCTTTCTTCTGAGTTTGCTGTTAGACCTCTGCTGAGCTTGCTGCCTTCTTGGGTCAGCCCAAAAGCCATACACCGCTTCCCACATGAGGGAAGGAGCGAGTTAGGGTACCTTCTAGGAGCAACTCCTCGATCTGGGTAGTAGAATGCATTCTCAAGCTGCAGTGGCATATTGAGGATTGTGCCAGCCTGGTGTCATGGGGAAAATCCCTGCCCTTTAGGACCAATCCCCAGTGCTTTCAGAGAGCCATGCCAAGGTGTGGCAGCTTTACAGAAACCGGGTATCAGTTTGGAAAGGCACCTGTGGTGCATTTAAGTACTGAGAAGCATCACGTCTCAAAGCATCCAACAGAAGGTCTGATTTTTCTCTACAAATACCAGGCCATCCAGCAAATGGAAAGGATGAGTCATACTGACCTCCTACCCAGCATATTAAATATGTTCAGTCAGAGACTGAAAGCTCATTTATTTTATCCATTCACCCCTCCAGCTGACAAGGTCAGTCAAATGTCACTGTATGCTTAATCAGCCAGCATGAGAGCTCTAGAGACTAAGTGTGTATTTTTTATATAGAGTCCATACTTTTCTCTTTGGATGTAGAGTTCTGTTATCAGAAAATCAGTAGGCCCTCCTAACTAGTGATGGCAAGCTGCACATTGCCAAGTTTTAAACAGGCATGACTGTCCATTCCTTTGCCCAACTGTCAGCATCCAACCTAATACTAAGACTGAGAAAGAGTCATTTTGTTATAACCCCCCTAGAAGTGCTCAGCAGTATTACACCACATCCCTAACCACCCCACCAGATCACAGAGAGGGGCAGTCCAATCTAACATCCCATTTTGGTACGGCCAAAAGAAGTTGCCTAGTGAACAACGTAGGAGGAATCCCATCATGACTCCCCCAGCCCCACAACCAGCTTCAGCTCAGATATGGTTTTATGTATTTACTATCTCACCTAAGAAGTCCAAACTAAAACACACCCCCACATCTATCACTTCCCCTATCCTTCCAGCCCTTTCCAGTCCTGCTGTTACATAACACATGCAGTATTCAAATGCACATGTACTATGTATTTATGCAAAGCAGCACAACGTTCTGTTCAAGTCCCTTTTTGTGCTTGGTTGCCACAGAGCTCGTGTTTCCATAGAACTAACCCAAAGCTCCCTTCAGAATGCCAAATCGCCTGAAGGGAGGCTCGTTACACATGGAAATGAAAAGCGGGTAAACACAGGAGGTGACTGCACTGAATGGCTTCTGCTGCCTCCCTGTCTGGGCAGCAGGGCTGCAACCCCAGCAGTTCACCTGCTCTGCTGCAGCCCTTCCTTCCCTGGCCTTGCATGAGGGGTTTGGAACAAGCTAGGGAAACACAGTGACAAACTTCACTGGCAGCACTAAGCTCTTCACTGAGAAGACTGAGAATTACCCAGGCTAGCTTCTTGCTTGACATGTGCTGTAAGGCTTTAACAGGAAAGAATCATAGAATCATAGAATCGTAGGGGTTGGAAGGGACCTCAAGAGATCATCAGGTCCAACCCCCCTGCCAAAGCAGCTCCCTAGGACATATCACTCAGATAGGTGTCCAGATGGGTCTTGAATATCTCCAGAGAAGGAGACTCCACCACCTCCCTGGGCAGC
Source organism: Zapornia atra (assembly GCA_013400835.1). Lineage (NCBI taxonomy): Eukaryota > Metazoa > Chordata > Aves > Gruiformes > Rallidae > Zapornia > Zapornia atra. The sequence goes on from VZTU01015643.1 coordinate 11,691, forward strand.
CTATTCCACTGCTCTGTCACCCTCACTGGGGAAAAGTTCTTCCCCAGGTTGGTGCGGAACTTCCTGTGCTCCAGTTTACAGCCATTGCCCCTTGTCCTGTCCCCACAGACACTGAAAAGGGGCTGGCCAATTCCCCCTGCATCCCATGTCTAAGATATTTATAAACACTAATTAGGTCCCCCCTTAGTCTTCTCTTCTCAAGGCTGAAGAGTCCCAACTTACTAAGCCTGTCCTCATAGGGGAGATGCTCCAGGCCCTTCATCATCTTCGTAGCCCTTCTTTGGACTCTCTCCAGGAGATCCCTGTCCTTTTTAAACCAAGGAGCCCAGAACTGGACACAATACTCCAGGTGGGGCCTGACCAGGGCAGAGTAGAGGGGGAGGATCACCTCCTTTGACCTACTGGCTACACTTCTCTGGATGCACCCCAGGATCCCACTGGCTCTCTTAGCCACCATGGCACACTGCTGGCTCATGGCCAACCTGTGATCTACCAGGACCCCCAGCTGAGGCAGATCTGAAAAACAGAATAATCCCTGCAAAGGAAGGGTTTTTGCTGGCAATGTCCTGCCAGGCTCCTACCATGGAGCACTGACTAGTCCAAATGGCCAGACACATCTGTGGCAATAAGGCAGGACTGAGGCCAAGCTGGGAGGTCAAGGATCAGATCAAGGTGGGCCCCAGTGAGGGCAACCAGCATCAGACACTGCCCAGTGACCAACAGGCAGGTCCATCCTGATAAGACAGGTTCAAAGTCAAGCAAGAAAGTCAATCAATATGTTGGGGTCAAGTTCAACAGGATCCATGGCCAGGCATGGGCCTTGGTACAGACGTGGCTGAGCTGGAGAGCAGCACTCTACAGTGGGGCTTAGGGGGTTTGGGAAAGCCTTGGACTTGAATGGACTCCTGGCTCCATAGCCAGGGCATGGGAGAGAAGGCCCCAAAGAGCTGGTCGAAGCCGTTGTGGACTATTAGTTCCTTCAGGACCCCAATAGCTCTACCCTGGGCATTACTAGGATGAAAAGGAGACACTAATTATGAACTGATAAGGCTCATATTTCATCAGACGGTTCGCTAGTGCCAACGTGAACCAACTGCATCTCAGCATCTCTAACCAAAAAAACAGGGTGTCTCTGGCTGCTTTGCTGGAAACAGGCAGCTGGGCTGTAGCAGTACCAGGCAGGTGAAACCTAACACCTGGCTAAAACCACTGACTAAATTCAGGAAGCTTTCTCTGGGAAAGTTTCAGTGGTGTCCACATCCCTTCTTTTCAGGCTTTAAATTGCGTCCTCGTAACAGGATGTCTTGCAAGAACATCTACCCCTAAGAAAGCACCCCTAGGATGTGTGTCAGGCTTTAACCCAGCAGGCAGCTAGCACAACTACACAGCCATTTGCTCACCCCCTGCCCCAGTGGGATGGGGGAGAGAACTGAAAAGAAAGAGGTCAAACTGGTGTGTTGAGATAGGCAGTTTCACAGGACAGAAAAGGGAAATAACAACAGTAGTAAAACCAGCAATAATGATAAAAGAATATACAAAATGAGTGATGCAGAGCACAACAGCTTACTGCCCAGAGGCTACACTCAATTCATTCCTGAGCCATACCACCTCCCAGCCAACTCCCCAGTTATATATGGAGCATGACATCATATGGTATGGAATAGCCCTTTGGCCGGCCTGGGTCAGATGTCCTGGCTGTGTCCCCTCCTAGCTTCTTGGCCCCCACTTGGCCTTCTCATTGGCAGGGCAGTGTGAGAAGGTGCAAAGTCCTTGACTGCTTAGCAGCCACTAAAATAACAGTGTGTCATCAACATTACTCTCATCCTAAATCCCAAACACAGCACTATACTGGCTGCTAGGAAGAAAATTTATTACTATCCCACCTAAATTCAGGACAACATGGAACTCTTAAATAGCCTCCCCAGATATTTTATTTCCTTTTCTATCTTTGCAAGGATATTGGGCACTAAATACCTGTGAACAGTTTACATGAGAAACTGCCTGTCCCAGAACAAGAGCTCATGTAAAGTACTGGGATGTTTTCTTTCTTTCAGTTGAGAGAGTTGAAGTCTAAAGTCTGATTCATGGAGACAACGATTAGCTTGCAATAGTTCATCATTAGCTTGCCTAGAACCAATCCAGTCAACTTTTAACACATTTTTATGATTTATTCCAATCAGACCAACACTGGAGTATCACCACCAGGACCCTTCAGAAGGCAGCCTGTTGACTAGACACCCCAGTGAAGCTTAGGCCGGTGCTGATCATATCAAGTCACACTAGGAGCTCCAGTGTCTTCTTCAAACAACCAGTTAGAACGATGGAATGAGGCTGGAAAGACAGAAAAGCTGCTCTCCCATCATACCAAATATTAGAAATTTTGAGATGATTAATAAAGTATGACAACCTCATGGTTTTATTAAAGCTTCTTGCATTGCAAATAAAAGCAGGACTAAAAGCTGACTGCTACTTTAATGCTAGCATTAGTCACAAACCCCCCACAGGATCTGTTAGCCTCAGTTGCCAGATAGCCAGCAACCTCTTCTTGGAGAATTAACCTCTTCAGGGCCAAAAAGTCCTACTCAACCATGAGCACAGCGAATTATTCTCCACTTTGCACTTCTTCAGCACCTTCTTCCACCCATTACCAAGCACAGGTTTGCCATTGCTGGGCTCTTTTTCTTTGCAACTGATGCCCTGTTTCTACTGCTGTTGCACAGGTCCTTTGAAGCAGCTAAGAGCTGCTTAGAGCACTTTTAGCAGGCTTACAGTTCATTTTCTTCTTTCAGGTTATGCTGATTTACAGCACCCTTATTGCCATACAATTTGCATGTTGAGCCCTTTAGACATATCCAAGCAAGCATCTGATTAACTCCTTTCACACAATCTGTCTCAGGAGATTGAGGTGGAAGCAGGATGCAAGACTGTTAGTATCACCACATGGAACAGATCCTGAGTGTCCTGGTTTTGCCCCCAGCTGGGAGCTGAGCACCAGGAAGCTGCTCTGTCACTCCCCTTTCCAGCTGGACAGGTGAGAAGATATCTATTGAGAGGCTGAGGAGTGGAGATAAGGGCAGGGAGAGACCATCCTGCAGTCAGGACAGACTCAGCACAGGGTAAAGGACAGACACTCTCTATGACTACCTCTGCAACCCGTACACTTCAGACAGATGCATTTCTGCCAGATGGATTTGGCTCTCATTACATTTTAAACACTTTATAAATGGTTTTAGTATTCCCTTTTTACATGGGAAATAAAGCTGTTTACTGTCACTCAGCTGCCTAGCAAAAGAAGACAAAGGCAAATGCTAGCCCAGTGCTCTGTGCCAGTAGCCACAACAGGCCTAACTCCCTTCCTTTGCATGTCTGGTGGTCCATAAGGTGTGCAATGCAGTGGCAGGTTCATAGCTATCCAAATGCTGTAAGTTCATGTGAGCCACGTTGTGCCCTTACAGGCACAGAGCTGACCCTAATAAGGCTGGTTTCATGCCTCTTTTCTTCTGAACACTTCCCACAAACATGTAAACACTGAACAGGAATTGTGGATCAAGTTTCTCATGTCAACCTAGAGCAGGCAGAGGGTCCCAGCCAGAAGGTGGTCATACAGGGCCCTGGAGTGTCCTGCAGGAACAGGTGTTAGTGACTGTCTTTATTGGTACTGCCACAGAGAAAGCTGTAACACAAATGCCATTGATCCTAGTATTTGGAGAAGAGAAGGCTCTGGGGGGGGGACCTCATAGTGGCCTTCCAGTAACTGAAAGGTGTCTCTAAGGAAGCTGGGGAAGAACTGTTCCAAGGACATGGAGCAGTAGGACAAGAGGTGATGGTTTTAAACTCAAAATCAGGAGTTGGGTATTAGGAAAAAGTTCTTCAATATGAGGGTGGTGGATCACTGGCACAGGGTGCCCAGAGATGTAGTGGAAGCCCCATCCCTGGAGATATTCAAGGTCAGGCTGGATGGGGCTCTGAGTGACCTGATGGAGTGAAGATGTCCCTGCTCACTGCAGGAGGTTGGACTATGTTAGAAATGACTTGGTCCCAAACAGGATTTTAACCAAACCGAACCATTTATTAACCAAATAAAAGCAGCAAAGGGTGCTGGGGGGCACAGGCAGCACCGGGTGCGCCGGGAGTCTCCGCCCCACCAAGA
>VZTU01015644.1:1336-82470 GCA_013400835.1 Zapornia atra
CCCGCCGCCCCCCAGCGCTGCCGGGCGGCCGCCCGCCCGCCCCGGGCCCGGAGGCTGGTGTCCCCCCACGCGGGATGGACATGTCGCGCAGGGTTTGGATGGCGGGCCTCTGCTCTAGGGCCGTCCTGAAGTCGGAGAGGTTTTGGCCGAAATGGATTCCTCGGGGAGAGGCTGCCTTAGCTGTGGGTGAGGGAAGCGGCCACTAGCGCACGGGCTGCCTGTGGCCGCAGAGGCACGCCTCAGCATGGAGGGAGGGTGGTTCAGTGAGGCAGAAACCTGCGAGGATGAGCGGGCTTGCGCAATTCAGCGTGTGCTTTTCTTGCTTTGATGGTCCTCGGTTTTCCGTGAAAAGGTTTGCTTGTTAGCCTAGCGTTAGGTCAATAAATAGTGCTCAGCATGGCAGGGAAGCGTTACCGAAACTAAGCTTTGAGTAGAAACTTCTATCAGTTTCAGCCAGACCAGAAGCTCCTTCCTCATTCACTATTCTTGACTCCCATAGCTATCTGGGAATGGTCAAAGGATGATCAGCGTTTCTTCCATGACACTGAGAATATAGAGCATCATATAAATGCTAAGTACCAACCACTCGTCTTTCCATGAAAGCTAAGTACCATGCTTCAACAGTTACCAGTCTGTTGCTGTTCCCACTAGTCCTTCACCAAACTTCCTTTCATAGTGCCAGCAAGACCCTGGCAGGCGGTCAAAGACAAGTCAATTCAGCTTAGGACAGAGAAGTAGAATCAAGGCAAAGACAATAAAGTATCAGGAAGAGTTACTGTAGCTCTGTCCTCTCCCGTAAAAGGGCACTCGGGAGGGCTGAGGGTTCCCAATATTCTGCTTTTCCAAGTTGCAAATGCATTACCCAAGTACCGCTGCCAGAGCACCCATTCCCTGAGGAGGGGGCAAAGCCACGGCAACAGCCCTTGATGTATCCACACAGGGGAGGAGAAGGGGAAGCAAAGGGGTTTTTTTCAACACTGTTAGGACCTGAGAATTCCACATATCCAGGTATCAGGGAGAATTAGGTCCTAAAATAAGTCCAGAAGTCTTATTGTGCATCTGTATTCACAGGGAGACATGGGAGATCGCATCCACTGTCTCTGACTTGCCCCTTTACATAGAGGGAGAGGGCTAAGTAAAAGCTAGATTTTGTCAGATCTTCTTAGGCACATTCTGAGAAAGGCTGTATATTTATATACTGTGATAATTGCAAGCATAGAAGCAAGAAGGAAACGCTGAGGCCCTTGCCAGTTTCATTCATATTCATTGAGAAAACACATGGATCCTCCCCAAGTCACAGATGTTCAATATGAAAATGCCTGAATTCCACTGAATCACAGCAAGTTTGGAAAAACAGCCATGTCCCATGCAGCCCGTGCAGTCACTAAGAAAACATGTGAATCATGTTCAATCAGGCACATTTGCTGAAAAACTAAACAAAACCTGCTGTTGCCAAGGTCGGGCAGTGCCTAAAGAGCAAAGCTCTGTATGCAGATATGGCATGCGTGAAGACATCAGAGTAAAAACTAAGATGGGCCTAGTTACTGGTGGTTCTGGCAGTATTGGTACATGACCAAGTATTCATATGGCTTGTGAGACCAGGGGACTTTATCAGTTTTACAAGCAGAGTTGTATAAAAGCACTGCCCAAGTGAAGCCTGTTTCCAGAAATACCACACTGAGACACTACTGATGTCCACTGTGAGCATGAGCCTTACCTTGTGAGTGCTCCTTTGTCTTGTGCATCTTTCTGCCTTCTCTGAGCGTTTTCTTCTTAAACTTTCTCTCTCTTTGTCCTTTGCCATGTTCATGACCTCATTCCTTTTCTTCCAAAAATCACAAACAGAAGTTTCTAAATCTTGAGAGGATATTTGCTGTCTCCTGGATATATTTAGCTACCCCTGCTGTTCCCCATCTTCTGAGTGACACGCTGACCTACACAAAAGAGGGAAGTTGCAGGCATCACGTAAGACACGGAGAAAAGCTGCCACAATGACATTGTCCCAAAGAAGCAAGGGTGCAAGCTTTTAGTGCACTAGCCACCTCCTACAACCTCAACAGGTCACTCCTATAGTGAAGACACTTGCCATCTACTATGTCTTCTAAGGGTAAAAAGTGGACATGAGCATAACATTGTTTGAAGGCAAGGGATGCTTGGTAGAGCATGCTACATGCCTGCACGTTCCAGTTTAGAAGGGATCATCTATTAATGGGCCAGCATGCCCAGGTAGCAGTATTGGTTACTTCTCCAACTGTGCCATCCCTTCCCTGGGGGTGGCCACCTCTGAGTAAACAGGTGAGCAGCTTGTGAAACCACTTACCAAACCACTGACATTTCCAGCCCTGCCTCTTCAAGCAACACTGTGTGAGCATCACTCTACTCTGCTATGCAAGGCAGCAAGCGCTGGTGCTCCCAGGCCAGCTCCGTGTGCCAGTTCAGCTGTTCTTGTGGCAGGGATCCAACCTCCAGGAAAGGAACAAGGAAGGAAACTGGAAGGTGATAACTGTATCAGCTGCTCAAATTTAATCAGCCTGTATTTGTAAATCAGTATTTGCTGTAGCTTGATCCTCCTTGGGCTAATTTGAAATTCTTTTTCCTTCAAGGTAAATTAAACTGTAGCAAACTAAAGCTGTGGTTGGTGCTAGAGCACAAAAGATCACTGAAATGGAGATAGCGTTGTTAGAACCATGAAAGCCCATCATTATGAGAGTTAATTCTACCTACAAACACTGCGTTGCCCACGCAACAGCTGCAGCAGCTTAAGATGTGACCCTCCCACACTGAAGACATAGATGGCTGAGGTGGTAAAGCAGCATGACTGCTTCTTTTGCTGCAGCTCACTGACTTACAGCAAGCCATCTTCAGCAGCAGCAGTTTAAGCCAAACCAGCTGACAGGGGACTGACGCAGGTTGGGAGCACTATGGATCCATCCCAGTGCTCTTCGGATGGGCGGCAGCAGCCAGCTGAGGGCAGAGAGTGACTGAACTGCTCCAGGCAGAGCTGAAGCAAATAAAATAAAAATCCTTCCATGAAGTTATTTCCTGTGCTGTTTGAAGGCAGTATGGTCTCAGCTGCTTGATACTGCCTCTCAGCCAGCGGGCACCACGCTTCCATTTCTGCCTACCAGGTGGTGTTCCTTGATCCTCTGTGGGTTTACTTTTAAGGACAAAAGATTAGTGTAAGTAACACTGAAACAATGATTTCTGTTAACCCCGGTGATTATCCCCACCCCACCCCCACGTGGGATTACAGAGATCCCATGTAAATCAGCTTTCTGGCAAAATTGTGGGGTGAGGAAGCACTCATGTCTTCAACTATAGCAGCTGGATTTAAGAAAGGCTGCCTGTGTACAGCCTTACTGGCCGGGGTCACTATGGATATTCAGCCTGGAATACATGCTGTACGGAGAAAGCGTTAACTTTGCAGAGCATCAGGTGTTTCGTTATTTATAGTTCCCCAGGCACACGTATTTTGATTTCAGCAACACCTCTTTGAAGGCGTGTCAGCTGCACAAAAGATTTGCTGGTGACCAAATGAAGGCTGGTCACAGTTACTATAACAGGAAACTCGGTACAGGGCTAGTTTCCTTATACATGCAGTGAAATGTAGTTAAGAGTGGTTTGGTTTTGGTTTCTTTTTTACTGGTAGCCATCCCCTGACTTTTGATCGCAAATTGATTTGCAGAACTCATTTTGCTCTGGAACAGATGCTTGGCCTTCACTGACAATAAATAATTTTGTTGCCAGAATCTGACTGGAAATAATGTACCTGAGTCTGCCTACAAAGGTAGGAAAGACTTTCATGCTGGCTTGAGAGCTGTGAGGCTCTGCTATGAATAGCAGTGGCAGGATTTTTTCCCTTTCATTCCAGATGTACTGTGATGCCTTCACTCCATCCATGGAGAGGGTGTTGCTGTCACCTTCTGTGGGCAATTATTTCAGATTTTGTCACTCGTGTACCCCTCCAAGTAGGATTACCCAAATCAATATTTAGACATTAATTTTAGTTTACTTATCTCATATGCTATCATCCAAGCCTCATCTTCTGATGTCGTGTTTCCATTTTACAGATCTTCATTAATCTCTTTGCTGTCAATCCCATTCTGTTTCTAATTGCCACTTTCCCAGCTGCAAACCCAAGCATCACATCCCCTGTCAGCTTAATTGCTCCCGTTTCCTCAGAGGGAGTGGTCAGTTTTGCAAAAAGCCTCCTCCTGACTAACCAGAGGGAAAATGGTATTGCACATGTTACCTGCTCCGGGATCGAATAGAACCCCCCCCACCCTGCTCAAATATGTTTGGGTCTGCCTGCCAAATGTGAGTACATTCTTCTGTCCAGGTTATCATCAGGTTCATCCCACGGTTCCCTGCAGGACAAAAGGCACTCCTTCATGCACAACACATAACTGATCCTTTTGAATGAACTCAGTTTCTGGAAAATTTAAATAAAGGATGAAAACAAATGTTATCAGAATTAAATGAGATTCTGCTAGATTTGGTTTTTATTCAGATTTTGACATCCTATAATTTTGTATTATTTATTTATTTTATAAGTTCGGCCATAGATTTTGCCACTCTAGCAATAGGATTTATCCAATAGTAAAAGCTATTTTTGATAGCTGTTCACATCCTCATGTGGGTTTCAGCATATGTCACAACTAACACATCATGTTATGTTTAAAGCAGAAAGCTTCTTTCTTTTGATGCCTCTTATTCTGACAAGCTGATGCAGATTTGAGGCAATCCCTTTAAGACGGCAAAGGCTTCACCCTTTGGGGCCAGGAATAAACACTCAAGAACTTTCCACTGCATGGGTTTCATTTCACATAAAGCTGTCATGTGCTGTCTGCTTGCCACTGCTGAATCCAAGAGCCTATGGGTTCCTCTAAAACTTGATAAAATATAATCCCAGATCAGATTTCATATGCCCTTGGTATAATACCTCCCTTGTCTACTGTATTGAATTTTCACATAGCACGTACGAGGTTATACAGACTATCATCTTTTCTCACACAGTAAGAGATCACAACCTGCAATCAGATCCAGTAGTCAAATTCTGTGTGTGTAGGAGAAGAACAAAAGTACAAAAGGCACAGAGACAAGAAACAAACCAGGACTAAATCTTTCCATCTGACGTGTTTCTCCAAACAGCAGATGATACTGGAAGTGTGCAGTGACAAAATGTATCTGCAGGAGTTCCAAATCCACAGATAATCTTCATCTGGATGCAGCCTCTTAACTCAGGGATGCAAGCGCAGCATTGGAGAAGTTATCCTACCCTTCCAAAATCCCTTTCCCTATAAACTTTGAACCTTTGAAAAGCAAGAGGGGGCTGAGAACAAGCAAAACAAAGCCATCACAACCATATCTGAAGACATAAGAAGTCATCAAGTAGAGGATTGCTGTGAATTAGCTCTTCCCAGATTTCCCTTCAGGGATGTCAGTCAGCCGTTGGCTACGGCAATGCACAGCACCACTGCTGCCAGAAATCCAAAATACAGTAGTTGGGAGTTAAAAGTCAACAGAGTTCAAAATGCAAACAAGATGCAAATAGCAAGAACAATTGCAATTGCAATGGCATGCCACCGGGTAGCCTGCACTCTGTGTCACAAGCAGCGGTCTTTAAATCGAGGTTAGACAGCTAACAGGCATGTTCTATTTCAGCCACAAGTGGCAGGGCTTTAGGCAGGAATTACCGACTAAAATGAAGTCAGGCTAAATGATTATAGAGCTTTCCTTTCTGGCTTGCACATCTATGAAAATCCAGTTTCCCAGGGCAGCTGCCCTCATCGCCAAAGAGCAGCCCACACAGCATGCTTGAGGTCTGGAAACCTGCTGCTATCACTTCATCAGCTGAAGTCCCTGCCGAGGACTGCATCCAGCTTGTGGCACTGAGAGGAGAGAGGGTCGACACGTAAAGCTGTATCTTAATATGCTAATCCACTATGCCAACTGATTCCCTTCCTGGCTTGAGCTAAGTGACTGTTTAAAATAGCTATAAATCGGAAAAAGGCTTTGCTTTTAAAAGTAAAATATACAGTAATTCATGTATGAATTAAGGCCCCTGGCTATTTTCTCTCTCACACGCACACTAAAAGCAACTAATTCACCAGCAGTTTTTGAACCTTTGCACTCCTTTTCCAGATGATAACTTCATAAGGAGCTTGGATGCCTGAGCCTTGGCTGCTGTGCTCCAAGTGACACTACCACAATTACAATCCTAGAAGGTTTGCCTGTTCTCTTAAAGAGCCCATTAAGTTGAGGCTATAAATACACAAGAACAAAACAACCCTCCCTGTCCAGTATGCAAGTGCCCTGACCCGCTGATTTCAGGGCACTTGTTATTATGCCATAATATGCATTTCTTTGGGGAGGTGACAGCTGAAGGTGTGGCTGGATGGGGTGAAAGGCTCCAGAAGCCATAGGGGAGCAGATGTTTGCATTACCTCCTGTAACAGGTTTAGTTTTGTTGGCAGCTGGCAGTAAACTGCTGCTGGCTAATTCTGCCTGTTCTGTTTCAATAAGTGCCGGTGGAGCACCTAGCAGCTTTTGGATAGGCACCCGTTTTTACTATGTGTGAAAACATATTTGAGCAAATCCTAATTAATGGATACTATTTGCTTGAAAGCAAGCCAAGAACGAGTGCTGGAGACAGAATTTGATTGCCTATATTAATTTCGGACATAGAAGATACATCTAAAAGCAGTTCTGACAGCTTCCTCCAGCCACTCCACAGTCTGTAAGTGAAAACCTTATTTTTACAGTGCTCTCACTGAATTATGCAAGGTCCTTGTCCTTTTTTCAGAGTTGATCTTTACAGAATCGTTAAGGGGCTGAGAAGGTTCATTATCACTATGCCACAGAGCAACACACCCAAAAATGAAATTAGGTGTCCAAAGGGCACATTTGCACCCTTCAAGGGACAGAGAGCCCGAAGGTAATGGACTACTGACCCTTCTCTTCAGCTGGAGATGTCACAGCACCACTTTCAGGGTCCGAAGCCTGAGATAACAGACCCAAGGGATGGGTTACACACTGGAAAAGCTCCAACTGTCTCACCGTCACAGTTCCTAGAGCCAAACTAGCGTCTCTGCACAAGAAACGTGCTTGGTAAAGATCTCCATGCTGCACACATGGTCAGTGTTCCCACAGCTACAGAGGGAATCACCAATGCAACCTACACCTCCAGCATCCCAAGGCAGGGCCTTGGGCCTTGTTTGTCCCTGCTTGCTCTTGCCAGCCTGCTCTGGCTGTATTTGACTGCTGACCTTTTTCCTGGTATGCCTAAGAATAAAATAATGCAGGCTTCTACCAATTTCAGCTATGTATCTTCTGCTCTGGTAGCCCGAATAGTAACTCTCAGATGCTTGAGATAACAGCAGCACAGCAGTGGTTTTAAAGTTCCAGTCATGGAGATCGCACTATTCCCCAAAGCAGATTGTTTCCCAACATAGAACAATCAACGAAATATCTTTTTATAATGTCTTGTCTTCATTCCCAGTTGTATTCCTGAATATTCCCCTCTTTGGCTGTGTTATCTTCAACTGTTTATGGGTTGTAATACTTTCATGTGTCAGTCAGTCGAAGATATAGTAATAAGCATTTGTATTTCAGAATGAACTCAGGCAAGAGGATAAGAAAGAGAAGCTTCTCCAACCTTTAAGTAAGGCTTTAAGATAATAAGGAAAAAAAGAAGACTTTTAGGCATCTGTAAAAGGAAAGCAGCACTTCTAACCCCACATACACACATGCCCTAGAAGGCAGGAACAAGATAATGTTGTAGGAAGACTAAATTCATATATAGATTTTGGGGAAGACCTGTCTGTAGGCGTGGCTCACTATTTTAATTGCACTTGCCATGTGTTGACCACAACACCCCTGAATTCCAGCGTCAAAGGCTTTACAGCTGCTTCTTTCAAAATAACATGAAATGCATCCCTTCATTGCCCCACGCCGGACAATGCATCAGGCAGACGAAACTGGATCTCTAGACCAGCTCGTCAGCGTAAGTGTCTTGGGGCCAGCACACATGGGGATGGTCCCCCCCCAACACCAGGGTCCCCCTGCCCTCAGTCATACGCTAAAACTGGGTACCAGCGCTTTGGGGATTAGAAGAGTGCACCTATTTTTAAATACATTTTTCCTAACAAGAGTTACTAGCCTTTTTTAGTACACCAAGGAAAAGAGTTACAACTATGCTTTTCAGACTTTGCCAACAAGGAAGCTATGGCACTTCAAAGGAATTGTGAAGTGGTTTAGGTATAGAAACGGGTGAGCAAAGAATTGCTCTGTGCTGGAAGCAGACCTCCTGTGCAAGGAGGTGTAACTGCCTGGAGCGGAGGACCATGTTTATACCAGCAATCCCAGTGTTTCTCATGTTGAGCAGAAACAAAACAGTACTGAGAAATATCCTAGTGAATCGAAATGCCATCTGTTCCATTACAGCAAAGTACTTAATAGACTGAAAATTCAGAATGCAGAGAAATGGGGTGCCCTGCTGACTTTGAGCTGTGCCCAAGGCATCCTTTTCCCATCATAGGAACCAGAGAAAGACCATTTCTGCAACTGGTCTCAAGGCTGGTTTCCAGGAGGGGACCTTCTTCAGGGATGCTGCAGCCAGTCCGAGGCCCCCACTCTCCACAGGAAGAGCTGCTGCAGGGTGGGCACATGTGGGGTCCCCACTCCCACACATGGACAGGGACACCAGGCTCCACACCATGCCCACCTGGCACAGGACCTTGCTCTGCCTTTCAGCCTCCCAGCCCTGCCCACCACATCTCTAATGGAAGCAGTTAAGAATCTCAGACTGCCACACAAACCCAAACAGCTACACAGGGCAAGATGACCTTGTCCCCTCAGTAAAATCTGGAAGTTTTATTTCTGGCTCCATCTTCAGTTTATTGCTGCATGGTGGCGAGGGAAGGGGAGGAGACCATTGGGCAGTGGGACTTGCTGGGGCTGTAGGCCTTTTTCTAGGTTTGGGAGCAGTTCGCAACTTCCTCGTTGATGCTAAAGAAAACAACACCTATGAAAGTGCTCCTGTGAGGCTCAATATAGGGTCTCTCTCAGGCTCAAATCTCAGTTTACACCCATAGAAAAACCATATTGCCAGCATGAGCTCATGACACAGTGATCTCTCTCCGAATGCTCATTTTGGCTTCTGCACTTGGAACAGCCTGCTATTTTCTCTGTAGCTCAGTCGTGCGATATTTCACCTCACTCTTCATCAAGAACCAGGAGGGGTCCATATTCCAGTGGAATGAGAAAAATAACAGGAGTTTTAATTTAACCTGCATTTCTTTTTACGAGAGGGCCTTTTGAAATGACAGCCACAACTTTTCTTTTTGTACTCAAAAGTAAGGGGAAGGGTTCAGGTCTGTGTTTGCTCTTTTTCTCTTCTCCTTCTGCTGTGAAAGAGCTGCTCCTAGTTGTTGACACGGGCTGCCAGGATTTCATTGCTCTAAACAGATTGTTGGCAGCTGGTGGGAAGGTAAAATGAATTAATCCACACTGAAATAACTGGTTTTACTTTTGAAAGTAGCATTTGTTCGCAAGTCCTGAAGCTCTCTGCAGATGTGCCTGACTGAATGAATGAAGCTTTCCAGCCATCCTGCCGCAGGGTGTGCACGTTTCATTCCCAAGCACAGAAGGCACCTGACTTGTCCGAGGTCACCCCAAATGCACCTGATCCAGAACCAGCTGAAATCAATGAAGGGATTTCCTGTGATATCAAGGGGTTCCAAGGTGAGATCTAAACCAGGGACAGAAATAGAAAGTAATTCATGACCCTCAAATCTCTCCTGTAATTGCTATTTTAGGCTACTTTCCTTCCTTCTGTTTTAGAGCAGACTTAAACCAGAACAACAGCCAAACCACGATAATTTATTATAAGACGACATGATACAAGAGAACTTGTGTTAAAGCTTTCCAGCAAAAATTCATATTGCAAGGACAAATAATAGTACTTTGTGGCCAAGATAATGTTGAAAGGCAATCAGAATGAGTTGAAATATCCCCACGGACTTCTTTACTTGAGCACCAAAGCACTTATCTGAAATGCTTTATTTACTGCAACAGTTTCATGCTGTTATTACCTGGATTAATTGCCTGAAAAAGCTATAGCAGAAGTACCAGCTAGAAGTCAGGACTCAATAGTGTACTGGGGAAATGAAAAACACAGGCCGCTCAGAATCACGCACTGTTAGGCTGCTAAACAGTTGCAAGTATTTTGCAATGAGCAGTTAAATCTTCTTATTAATTTTAAATTAAGCCTCCTTAATTGCATAAATAACAATTATGTAGTCGTAACTATAGGAACATTTTGAAATAAACGGCTCTCAATGACGTGGAAAAAAATTGTGGTGTGTGGGAATCAGTCATGCCCCAGGAACGGAACACACCCAAGTTCCTCTGAAAAAACAAGGCTATTTACCTGTGTACAATGCTGCCTGTGTACAATGCTGCCACACTTGAGCTGGGCAATGCGGATTTGTCAACAAAGGCTTGTGACTTCTGCAGTAAACTGCATCACCAACATTTTTCTCCTACTAGTTGTTCAGAATACCTTCTCACACTGTGATTTACATAGGCTTTATATTAGCTATTGTCTTATTTTCTCTGGGTGGCCACTTCTTACTCCACTTCAGTGAATATTTAAACTGATCACAGTTATGGTAATGGAGGATTCCCCCAGTTGCCTGCTAACAGCAGTCTTGCAAGAGAAAATAGCATGACATTAGCTTCATCCTCTTTCCTCTCATAAGAGCTTAAGCTCCAAACCACTTACCCCACCCGAGATGTTCTGACCAAGAAGAGAAAGCGAGTTTCCAAGTGAAAGATCTTGAACAGAAAATGGTTCTCCAGCTACCCCTTTTTTCTCTCACATTAGCAGCCCTCCAGGCCGAGGGCCAGCACTAATTGGTGGCTGGGCCAGGAAAGGACAAGCTTGCTTGGATTGCTGGAACTTCCTGGGCCAAAACTAACATGTTCAAGTCAAGAGGTAGCCAAAGCAGACTGTGGAGCACAGGCAATTTCTGTTCACAGTGGGAATAAAACCAGCTCATAACCTCCATGGGTATCGGTTTCTGATCAGATAGAAGCTGCATCTTTGAAAGGAACATGCTGAATGAACTTGCTGTTGGGGAGGTGAAGGCATGGATGAAATGATGAGATCCATCTCCAGAAAGATTCATCAGAATCTCCTGGCAAGGCAACAGACAGAAACAAATTTTTAAAAAAAGAAAATAAGACAGAAGGTTGTCCTGGCTACTAATGCTGTCCTGAGAATTTAGAAATCCAGCCAGAATGAGACTGGAAACCCAACCAGACCTTTGGGTTGTAGACTTGGAACAACCTAACAGACACATTCAAAGGGAAAGATACTCTCTTTGCTTTCTCCTCAGGTTACAGCCTGCATCCAGACAACATTGCCTCAGCCCCCTTTAGATCCAGTTTCAGATATTTTCTTCCCATTTGTGCTCCTTTCTCAGCTAACCTCTGTGTAGAGCTGCTCTTGATGGATTATACAAGAGACAGATACAAGATAAAGTATGTATCGTTAATGTAGTAAAGACTCTTCCATCCACACCTCTCTCCAAGAATCCCTACAAATGAAGGGCAACAAAGGAAGATTGCTGCCCCCAAGGTAGTGAAGAACAATCCTTATATATTCTCCACAGGGATTGTTTTAGTTCATTCATGAATTATCATAACATAGGAAAACATATGTAAAACGTATTGGGTGAAATGCTGGCCTGACTGAAATCAATGGCAAATCTCCCATTTACTCTGATGGGATTTCAACCACTAAGTTCCAAAATAAACCTTCTTTTGCCTACATTTCCTTGGATATGCATAGTACACATTAGGCAGATGCTCTGTGATTACTCAACAGCAAGAACAGTTATTCATTTCCCCTGAAACACCATCTTCTCTCCCCACTAGAAAATAGAAAATACCAGATTGTCAGAGTTTGTACTATCTAATCTGGATTTGGCATAACCAAGGGAACTCACTAGCTGCTGGCTCTGCTGTTAATAGTGTGCAACAGGACAGTTTGGGAACTCATCTTTGGTTTTCCACTTGCACATGTGGAATTTCAAACCAATTTCAAACGCAGTCAATTGTGAAACAAGGGACAAGTTACCAAGTGGAAGGGTTAAGGAAAGGGAAGTGCATTGAAATGCCCTTTAATGAATTCAAGGGCAATTACCTGGGCACCAGGAGGAGCAAGCTGGGGCAGAGAGAGATACTCAGAGATGATACCAAGCCACCCCAGCAGCAGCCCACAACTTACCTCTTCCTACCCCTTGCTGCTCCTCTACACAAGTCATAACCACAGAACAAGGCCCAGGCCAGTATTTCATCTGCTCTGGTGCAAGCACCCTCAAATTAATCTTAGTTGCCTGAATTTGTACTAATAAACCAGGTGGTGAGTTGTGATGGGCTGGGATGTAAGCAGGCTCTTGCTGACAGCTGCCACTGACCAGGGCACCATAGCCAGGCAAGTAAAGTGGTGACAGTCCAGGGACCACAGCCTGTTCTCAGGTGCACCCAAGTCATGGGCAGCAACGTGGGAGATCCAAGGACATCAAACTGTTGCAGATACCAGGTGAGCAACTCTCTGAGGGCAGAGGCAATCACTGGAATAACAAGCCTCTCTTGGGAGACTTTGATTTCCTGCTGAATTACTCGTCTATGAACCTGTGCTTGGCTTTCTCCCTGATCATCAAATCAGGTATTAAAAAGCCTCACCAGTGTGCTGAGAGATGAAATTCTCTCTTCAAAACCTACATCTAGAGCAGCCGTTCGACGCAGGGAGTTTTTGTGTGCCTAAGTAAGTTCAGAAGCCACTTCTTGTTATTTGACCTCTCTGTTAGACAAAACACTTGGGCTAACATCTCAGCCTGGGGATTTTTCTCTCTTTGAAGAAAAGCTGAGGGCAGAAAAATGACAAAACGCTCCAAACTGGAGTTTCAGACAGGGGCTTGGTCAGAACAAGTATCGACCCCTCAGTTCATCACTTTCTGAGCTGGGGAAGGACATGAAAGAAAGCAGCAGAAAACATTAATGCAGTTAGAATGTTTTCAAAGGAATGAAAACATCCCCTCCCAGCACGCCCAGCTTACCCTCTCTGTCTGCCTCACCTCAATTAATATTAACCGACTGTAACTGAATATACTTTGAAAAAGGAAACCACTCGGTATGGTAGAAATCAGCTCCCCTGTTACCACTAGTACAGCTTCAAGGCACCACTGTGACCGCAGAACTTGCAGCGGAGGGTTTATGACCAAAAGTACTGGCAGAGATCAGGCGTTTCAGAAAACGCAGCCATGAGGACAACGTAACTTTTCATTTCCCCACAGGTGTAAGTTGGGTGGATTTACTGACCTTTGGGCTATGAAGCAAGAGTTATCTGTTGGCCTAAATCTTTGCAAAGGGGAAAAAGAGGAAAAACAAAGGGCTCAATAAAGGAAGCTTTACAGTATGAAATCTGGAAGGCTTGATCCTATGGCCCTACTTCTGCGGTGGGTTTATAGGACACAAAGAGCATATGAAATAATCTCACTTCAGTGTTATTTCTCAATACTCCTTCTCTTGTGTACTCTGATTATTTTGGGGTTTTTTTTGGTTTTGGGTTGGTTTTTTTTACTTCCTTCTGCTAAAGGAGCAAATCCCCAGAGCAGATGTGGAAAATACCATACAGATAGATAGGAAGTGAGTCAGGCAGCCAGCTGAGATAGGTATTTAAAAGATGAAAACGCTGCTGCTTACTTGCTCCTTGCTCTCTCTACCTATCATCCTCTTGTCCCTGGTACTTCCAATGTCCTGTTCCCAGCACCCAGGCCAGCTAGGCTCTGCCCAAGAGAATACGTGGCAGACTTGGGCTTACACTGCAGGGGAACCAGCAAACTTCTTTCTCTGAGTTTGTGTGCAGCACAACATACGTGAGAAGATGTTGACCTTGGTGTGCAGGCAAGCAAGACTGGCTGAGAGAAAGGGAAGGAAACAGGAAAAAATAAAGAAAGAAAATGAGTGAAAAGAAGAGCATGAGGCAAAGAGAGCAAGTTGTCTTCCAACAATTTATCAGACCACTGAAAGAGTGTGTTATTTTATTTAAAATGCAATATTTAAAAATAATAAGAAACTTGCCTTAACTGAGGCAACTAATGGAAAACATGCATGGCTCCAGTGAGCCAAATATGGAGAAAATGCCAATGAAGAGATTTTGGCAAGGCAAAGACGACTTCAGAGCAGAACACATATACAAGCAGTGCTTCCTCTCCTTCTCCACCCATTATGGGATGCAGCAGCTGTGACTGCCCCACACACGCTCTGCACCTCACAGAGCTGCTGTCCTGATGCTTCATTTAAAATGAGAAAAAAGAATGTGAAATAGGAGCCACAAACTTAGCTTCCCAAAATTTATTTCCCCAGGAATGTGCATATGCTTTATTTTTCTAGCTCCATGTCCATCATGCAGAAGCAGTTGGTTAAGTTGTGGAGCACACATTTTTAAATGAAAAGGGAGTTTGGGCTGGGGCTTTTGCGTGGAAGCTGTGCTGTTACAGACATCAGCTGTGGCCAGTTTCATCTGGGCCTCATCAGAATTCGAAGGCTCCAGAAGAAACAGTTCAAGCCCAACATGGTGCCCATCAGCTGCACTTAGGGCATTTGGTGCCCACAAACCATCATTCCCAGGTGCCTGGTGGAACTCTGCTCCCCAGCGAGTTTTGGCAGCACAGGCCAAAGTTGTGGCCTGGCTGGAACTGGCCTGTGTTTCATTTGGCCCTACTACCCCTTTCCCCAAGGGGAGAGGGAACAGATAATGAGGCAGCAAATAGCCAAACCAGCCACATTTATTTTCAAATAGTTGATGCTGCACTGCGCTGCCAAAACTGCTGTCGCCAAAAGGGAGGCAAGAGGTAGGACAAATCTGGAGTAACACAGGCAGGATCTACCTCTGTACTTGTAGGAAAATCTCCAAAGTGGAACACAGCGTTGATAGACCACTCTCAGCCCCATGGGAAAAAACCCAAATTAAGAGCAGAAATATTCGAACACTAGCATCTTGGCCTGGCAGCAGAGATGCAAACCGATCCCAGCAACCACCAGAGACAATGCAATTTGTAAGGAACAAACTTTGGGGATAACTATAGTCATACAGTCCTATAGCTGTAGCTACAGGAGCAGGACCCTGTGGTGCTATGCTTAGTTACTGCTCAGGCTGTCCGTTTGCTCAGGACGATTGCTGTAGGGAGGCAGCCAGCAAAGCCAGTTATGCTTTGTATTCAGCTGTAGAGTTGCTTTTCCCTGAACTGCACTCATCCCACCAAACAAAATGTATAAACCTGATGGAGTGAATCAGCAGTGCTGCCCAGTCTGGTTTCAAAGGCAAGAAACTGCACCAAACTCTTGAAAACACCAACTCCCCACCCAGTGCTCCTAGCAGCAAATAACAGATCACAAATGTTATTTTTATTGTTGCAATAATGCTTTCAAACAGGAGAAACAAAGTTGTCAGCAAAGCACTTTTCAAGTTCCCATTTCTAGAGACTCCACAGTAAATTTCAGGATATGACCCTATTATGAACACAGCCCCAGTGTTTCCAGGTGATCCCTTTCTTACTCTAAGCACCTAAGAAAAAAAAAGAAAACCATCCCTTCTTTGCCAGCAACACTCACCTCCCCACTGGGCTCTGGAGCACAAGAGGGAAACAACGGATTATCCTTTTATCCTGCTCATGAACGAACAGGTGACAAAGAGGCTTTGGGCACAGCTGGAAGAAGGGGCAAAGATCTGGGTTGGGAGGAGATGGCCGTGGCTGGCCTTCTGCCCATCACCTCCCACCTCCTGGAAGGGGAGGGCTGAGGGTGGGAGAGGACACTGTATGCCCAGGAGAAAGGAAAGCAGAAAGCACTGAAAAATAGTTGACAAAGCGACTGTACACAAAGTGCATGTGCGAATGTGCAGGAAAACCTTTCAACGAAAGCCCTGGGAGAGAAGATGAAAGAGTATGAGGTTTCCTGTTCTTGGCAAAGCATGTTGTCCATATGGGATGATTTCTAAATTCCACTACACATTACTTCAGCCCTGTCTACACCAGAGAAACTCACCATGTTAAAACGTGTGAGCTGATGAGTCTTAGAACCAGGGCAGTGTGCACACCGGAGGTACGAATGACAACAGCTGTCTTATTTCACAGGTGCTGGCTCCTGGTGGTTAATTTTAAGGTGTCTCCCACAGATAGTCACCAGTTTTGTTTTTCACATCCAACATCCTCTCTCTCCCTACAGATAGCCATTATCATCCTTGTTGCTTTCTCTTCCAACAGAACAGCAACATTCATGCTTTTCTATTTTTTTTTTTTTATAAAGATATGGGTGCAGAAGCAATATTCTGAGGAGCAAAAGGTTCTCCCATTTCCTCTGTGACCATGAGCCAGGAATGTCCCCCTCCTGGACCAGAAGGCCAATGGCATCCTGGGATGTATTAGAAGGGGTGTGGTTAGTAGGGCAATAAATGTTCTCTCCTTCTACTCTGCCCTGGTGAGATGGCATCTGTGTCCAGTTCTGGGCTCCCCAATTCAAGGACAGGGAGGTACTTGAAAGACTTTGTGTCACAAGACCACAAAGATGAAGAAGGGAGTGGAATATCCTCCTTATAAGGAAAGGCTGAGGGAGCTGGGTCTCTTTTAGCTTGGAGGAGTCTGAGGGGTGACCTCATTGATGATTATAAATATGTAAAGGGTAAGTGTCAGTCAGGAGGATGGAGCCAGGCTCTACTTAGTGATGTCCAATGATAGGACAAGGAGTGCGAGATGGAGCACAGGAAGTTACATGTGAACATCAGGAAAAACCTTTTCACTGTGAGAGTGGCAGAGCACTGGCACAGGCTGCCCAGAGAGGTTGTGAAGTCTCCTTCTCTGGAGACATTCAAAACCCACCTGGATGCTTTCCTGTGTGACCTAATCTAGGTGATCCTGCTCTGGCAGAAGGGTTGGACTAGATGTTCTTTCAAGGTCCCTTCCAACCCCTAAGATTCTGTGATTCTGTGAGTATGGATAACAGCTTCTTGTCTGTGATTTCTTAGTAGTAAGAGATACCATGTTATTGCAAACCTTGTATGTCCTGAGATATTACAAAGGGCAAAATTTGATGACAGTTTAGGAGTTCCATCTGCAATTTTAAGATCTGTATTCCCTGCAACAGTAGATCTCTTTACTACTTCATTCATAGTAACTACTTAGGGGATTAGGAAATTAAGAACAGGGAAGAGTACTATTTGAAATATTCAGAGAAGCTAGACTTTTTCCGGTCACAAGGACAACCACCCTCAATAGCTGATAGATTTCAGCATTCCTCCACATTGTCCCCTGCTCAGCTTTATCAATACAAAGCATTTGCTAGGACAGTCTCAGCTGCATCAGTCTCACTTTAGCCTGGAGTAAGCTGAGGCACTGAGTATGATGCTGAGCAGAACAGGAGGTTACAGAGAAAAAATCTGTGGACATTATTTACTTGAACATCTTTCTGACTTTGGTTTAGGTTTCCTTGGTGTGTATCTCATTCAAGTCTTAGGCTTTTCCACTTGCCTTTATTCTGCCAGGAATGGGAAAATTATTGTCAGATTTTGTTATTAAAAGCAGTGTGGGACGTTGCTAGCAACCACAAGGGAACTGTATACACAGCATGCTCTATCACTGGTAGGATCACTCCAGAAAAATCAAGTGGATTGAGAACTGAGAGGGTGGAGGAAGAACAGTCATCTGTCAACCTCAGGCTGCCTATCAGGGGAGAAAGTAAGATTTTTATCCACTCAGTATTTTCCCATCTCCAGGAACAACTTCTCATTGCAAAATGCTCCCACTGCAGTTAAGTCACTGTGTTTGACACAGGGAGGCAGAGCCACGGGAGGACCAGGAAGATCAATCCACAGCACTGCACACTGTGCCTGGACAACATGGAGCTCTCCAGAACAGCTGAGGATCTCACAGGCTCCATGGGGACGCTATTCATGCAAGAAGGCCAGGGCAAGTTTGGGGGAAAGGAAGAAAAGAAACGAATTACCAGGTCATAACTCATCAGCCTGGAGATAGAGGCTGAAGACAGCTTCCAACTTCTTAGCAGTGTTTTCCCCATTAGGGGCTACAATTTCCCCCCAAAAATAATTAAAAAATCAAGGAGAAACTGAAGCCCGTGAGAGAGAGTACTACTTTAAAAAGGAACTAAAAATGCACTGCCATAGACCACAGCGCTGTTGCTGGAAAGCGTGTGGACATTTCCTTTGGGCTGTGAAAGCTGCAACACACCATGCCATTTTCAGCAGAGCCATGCTATTCTAATGGCTGGAGAAAAATGGCATCACTGACCCGGCGGCCGCCTGCACCAACACCACTCAGACACTGGGTAACACCAGGAGTAGTTTTCTTTGCCCTTTGATAACTAGGATATTTACAACCTCACTTATAAATTTCTCAGGAAGAGACATAAGACTGCATTTCACTGGGCTTTTTTAGCTGCAAGCATTTTTATCTTTAATTTCATTTAGCTATTGCTATGAATTTGACTCATTAGTTACTTTCGAATTTCCTGTTAAACACTGATTTAGAGCAACATGGACTAAAGCACATTCCCTGGGATTTTCAGTTCCAAAACAGAACAAAAGTCATTAACAGAATTGATCAATTCCAGTAGGTTTTCATTGCCAAGATTTCTTTGAAAGAAGCATTTTCATTAAGATGTTGCAGGGGGAATGAAACGGAATGAGCAGGAAAGAATTAATATACTTACAGGACATGAAATTTGACTCACCTGGCAGCTGAATCCATGTTCAAATTTTTGTATGGAATATTTCTATTGCTTTATTGAGAGCTGATCTCTAGCTGTCAATGCAGGAAGCTTGCTTGTCAAGGGGATTTACTTGGAAATAGTTAAGTCATGTTAAGATTCATGTTGTCTTTTCCCAATGGGAAAGAAAAGGTTTTTCTGATTGCACAAGCCTATACCCTTATTTATCACACAATAGTCTCCCAACAGCAACACATCCTGTCATCCTGATACTCTGGATATAAACTCACCTCTCATTCTACAGCTCACCATTTGCCTGCCAGAAAGAAGCAAACTCAGCGTTGTAACACTTAGATGCAGTCAATTGTAAAATCAGCCTCACCGCCTTTTCTTAAGCTATTTGCAACACAAACTTTGGCTTCACTCTTCACACTTTATTCTTAAGCCTTGTTCAGACTTGCATTTGTGTTTCCTCTGTAAAAATCCCACTGCAGTAGGAAACCCCTCGAGACTCCTCACTCTGCACGGCTCTGCAATTCTTCATATGCCAAAGAATTGTCTAAAGTATTGAGCTATACTTTAGAGCATGAGGGTACCAGAACATACAGATATATACAACACCAGCGCTTCTCAGACATCCATGAATAGGTTGCTGTCAAAGGAATTTGCATCAGGATGCCCACGTTCTCATTTTCCCCACTGACTGCACCCTCATGAGCACACCATTCTCTCCCCTTCCTTCCTTTATACCTGTGCAGCATTTGTCTAATCCAGAAATATCTTCACTCCTCCAGCCCACCAGGGCTGGAAAATGTGCATGCAGCACATTTTCAAGTATTTCCTTGCAGATGTAATAGCTCTGCTCTCCCCTAGTCTTAGTTTTTGTTCTGTCCTTTCCATGGCCCTGAGAGATTTCAGTTAATTGCAGCTCTTTCTTATCTGGTCTCTAGGGAAGCCTCGCTCTTCTCTAGGTGTAGCCCTCGGAATTCATATTCATACTGATGCTGCACTGAGGCTCCCTTGCTCTGAAGGGCTTAACCCTTCAGCCCTCCTCTTCACTACTTATCAGATAAAGCAAAGCTGAGATTTTGTGCAAGGACACATAAAGCAGAAAGGCTGCAGCAAACACTGGCAGAACCAAGTGTGTCACACACATTACACGCACTTCTCAAGCTGAAATGGAAGGTTGGGATTTTCTAAGGCAAGAACTCTGCAGTATTTCCCCAAGCCTGGGCATTTCTTTGTAGTTTTCTTGTCAGTGATTTCAGCCTTCCTCACCTGGAGACAAGCACTTAGCTCAATTGTTGGCACTCCTGAGGTCTGAATCACAGGCAAGCAGCCCAATTAATCCGTACTTTAGATACACAATTAGGGCTTATGTACTCATTATATTCTAACCATAAACCCCAAGGAAAAGTTAACCAAAGCCTAGTGATTGCATGCACCTGAAGGAAGTTAACGTGTTTCTCACTCAAAGGTTCATAACTGAACATTACAAAGCTAATACTACATAGTTTCAATACAAGTGGCAGTGGGAAAACAGCAACATCCAAGGGTCAATCCCCCAGATCTCTCAAGTCCAAACTTTTAAAAATATTTTCAAGAGAACATTTCAAAAAAAACCAAGTCTACCTCCAGAAACTCCACAGATCCAATCTAAAGCAAACCCTACTGTGTTTTTCATGTATCTTTAAAAACTGCCTTACTGCTGCTTTACAGCAATTAGTAGAATAAATACTAATTAGAAAGAAAATCCTCCTAGTTAGATTGGGTCATTTTGCTGTAGTCTACTTGGACTTCAGTAAAGCCTTTGACACTGTTCCTCACAGCATTCTGCTTGAGAAACTGACTGCTGCTGGCCTAGACAGGCACAGCCTCTGCTGGGTTAAAAACTGGCCGGATGGCTGGGCCCAAAGAGGTGTGGTGAAGGGAACAAAATCCAGCTGGAGGCCAGTCACAAGTGGTGTTCCCCAGGGCTCAGTCCTGGGTCCAGTTCTGTTCAATATCTTTATCAATGACCTGGGTGAAGGGATTGAATGTTCCCTCAGTAAGTTTGCAGATGATACTAAACTGGGAGGAAGTGTTGATCTGCCTGAGGGAAGGGAGGCTCTTCAGAGGGATCTGAACAGACTGGACTGAAGGGCTGAGACCAATGGGATGAAGTTCAACAAGGCCAAGTGCAGAGTGCTGCACGTGGGACATAACCCCATGCAGTGCTACAGGCTTGGGGGGGAGACTGGCTGGAGACCTGGCAGGAACAGGAGGACCTGGGGGTGTTGGTTGACTGCAGACTGAATATGAGCCAGCAGTGTGCCCAGGCAGCCAAGAAGGCCAATGGCATCCTGGCTTGTATCAAAAATAGCGAGGCCAGTAGGTCTGGGGAGGCGATTGTGCCCCTGTACTCAGCATTGGTGATGCCGCACCTCAAGTGCGGTGTCCAGTTCTGGGCTCCTCACCATAGGAAGGCCATCGAGGTCCTTGAGCGTGTACAGAGAAGGGCAACCAGGCTGGTGAAGGGGCTGGAGGGCAAATCCTACAAGGAGCAGCTGAGGGAGCTGGGGATGTTTAGCTTGGAGAAGAGGAGGCTGAGGGGAGACCTTATCACCACCTACAACTACCTGAAGGGAGGTTGTAGAGAGATGGTGATGGTCTCTTCAGCCAGGTGACAGGAGATAGGACAAGAGGAAATGGCACAAAGCTGTGCCAGGGCAGGGTCAGATTGGATGTTAGGAAAAAAATTCTTCACTGAAAGAGTTGTCAGGGCCTGGAACAGGCTGCCCAGGGAGGGGGTTGAGTCACCAACCCTGGCTACATTTAAAAAAAAGGTAGATTAGGTACTTCAGAATATGGTTTAGCATAGGATGGGAACAGTTGGACTCGATCTTAAAGGTCTTTTTTCAACCTTGTGATTCTGTAAAACTTCAAGTTATTTCCATCATCAGAATCTGTGAATGTTTCTGTTGATACTTTTAAAGTTACTGATGAATCCTAGATTAAATTATAAAAGTGAATGACTCTCAATGAATTTTTTTTTAAGATAAGGAAGCACAGGAAAAATGCACGTGGAAGTGTTCAGAGAAAAAAAATTACATTTTGCTAGCCCTGCTATCCAAGCTTACTTACAGAAGCTTAGTAAAAACCAAAATACAGATTATGCTCTATGCATCAAAATTCCTGGAAGGCTCAGCTGCAGACATGGACTGCCATTCTTTTTTCATCCAACTTGTTTTGTCAGTCTTCAGTCAACTTCTGACCTATTAAACACAGAACTAAATTCATAAGGCTTCAGGGTGTAAAAGCCAAAAGACTGATTCTGAGCTCCTGCCATTAAAGCAGCATCAGATGGAGTCTCCCAAAGTGACAAGCTCTACCTGAATGACCACCAGTGAAAGCTGCAGTTCCCTGCCCGCCAAGTTTTGGAACCACAGACAGAAGCCAAGGCAAAAAGCTTCTCTCTCTCTCCATGCAGCCTTCAAGCTCATTCCAGCTGAAAACTAGTTTGCTTTCAAAGGAATGAAGTAATTCACTGACAGCATATTCCTCTTATGAAACAACTTCCATATAAAGTCACATTAATGCTTGTTTCAAGTCCTGCTAATCTAGTGTTAAATTTCATAGAAAAGTGAAGGTTGACCTTTTTCAGATGATCAGGCTTATTAACACTCAGTAACTTCCAAATCTCACCATTTTATTATACTAATAAAAATTTGGAAGCCTTATCTAAAAAAATGAATGATGTGTCTTGGGAAAAAAAGCAGCACTTTGTGTGGATACTCACACACATGATGTGCCAGACTGATGCTTTTTCCAACTCACTTGAAGGAAACCAGACAAAACACCCCTATGAAATCTTTACTTCGAAAATCAATTATAAACTGATTTCATTGGGGCCACATTTTCAGTTGTGCCATGGACAGAAACTTCACTTCCATGTGCTTCCAGTAAGATATACCAAAATTAGTTTAACTCTAAGCTTTCTTCCACCCACAGAGCTGTCATCCAGAAGTTGTCACAGACCTTGTACTTAACTCGAGAGGTTTCAATATGATCATTTAAAACACAGAGAAGTTTCATGAGCAATTCTGCACGTTTTGCTACTCCCTTCACACAGGTAGGAAATCCTTCATAAAACAGTCATCAGCATTTTCCCCATTACAGCTGCAAAAATATTTTTTATCTGCAAAAATATTTCTTACTGCACAATGGGAAACAGCAGTTTTAATCCGAAATTATTTTAGCTTTCAATACATATTTAGGATTGGGGGGTTTTTGTTTTTGTTCTTACTAAGAAACCCAAAATGGAAAGAAAAGACATGAAATCACATTATATTTAAGGTTTTATTGATGGCTAAATTGCTGTCACTTAAATCAGAATCAGGCATAGCACTTCAATTCTTATCTACAAGGACTAAAAAGAAACTGGCTCTTAAAGATTCACTTCTGTAAGTCTTTAAGTTGCCAAAGACATACTGTTCTGCACAACTTGGACGCTGCCAGCAAATGACAGCATTCTAGCTGCATAGCTTACTGGATGCTTCAGTATACAGCAAAGAGTGATCTTAAAATTTATCACTTTTACCAGTTACATTTTTTTTAGTTATGTTGCAAACAGAAAACGTTTTAATTCTCTGCAATTATATACAGTATAAAACAAAACCCAAGGTATAAATGCATATGATTTGATCATATACAGAAGACAACATCAAATTTTATGAAGTGAATGACAATAATTTCTGAGATTAGACTCCTGTTAGACTACTTTAACCAACACTGCAGTGTGACACTTCGAAGCACAGAAAAATATATCCAATGAACCAGATCCTCCTCTTCTGCTTCACCTTACCACTTACATGGACAAATCCAATGTCACTGCAGCCTACACCATCAGATATATGTGTATCACAACTCACTAACTAGGCTTACCTTGCACTAGAGAAGCACTTAAATGAAATCTGATAATCTTGATGTGTCATAAATAATAACTCACAGAACACATACTGTCAAGTGGAAGAAAAAACTACTAGGCAGAAATGAACATGTAAATTCAATGTTAAAAAACACAATGAAAAAAATCACACTTAGAACTGGGACAGCATATTACAGAGCCAAGAAAGGAGATTATTACAAAGAATAGTGCATAGCCTTTAATTTGCAAACCATGTCTTTACTCAGGGCACAGAAAGAACACCCAAGCAACCACCGCCCCATGCTAGCGGATTCCTGCGGATGCCCAGGATGACACAGGGGTTCTGCAGGAGACTTTCTGATCTCTCTTCAAAGCCATAAAAAGTGGAATAAATGCAGTTTTCAAAGGCAAGTGCCAGTACAGAGATGTGCTAGAACTGAGAACCAAACCCTCTAATTTTCCCTTCCTGATTCCAAAAGTAGACAAAAAACCCCAAACAAAACAAAAATCTCTACAACAATCCCACTCCTTTTCAAGTAAGTTATTCTTCTCCACTCTTGTTTCCTACAGAAGATTTCTCTGTGAGCAAGTAAATTCTGTGTAACAGCAATACTTCATTGATTTCTGGAATGAAGCTTTAGCAGCACAATAAAATATGCATAAACCACAATCTGTTTCTCCCCCCCTTATGTTAGTCAAAGTGAAAAAAGCTGTAAGAGAGATCTACAAAAATTCAAATTATCATTCAGATATAAGTCGTTTAATCCAACTTGTACATGCCAAATCCTCCCCTCCCTTTTTTGTGAAGATGCTTCAGACAACAACTGTCAAACAAAATTTATGCAGCATGGGCTCCCTTAAAACAACGTTGTCAAACATTCAAATTATAAATATAAGACCTCCTGTGTATCATAAAAGACAAAAGTTCTCAGAATATAAACAACACTTAGTCTTACTAGCCTTCTGTAAGTTACATTGCAAGTTACTGTCATTTCTCCAACACAAATCCCAGATTTGGAAGAAGTCAGGCTTGTAGAGAATAGATTTATCGTGCACTGCTTACTATGAATGCTGGGGCCTCAGAACAATCCTCAGCATCTACCCAGCACGACACTTGCCACTGCAGCTATTAACACCACTAGCAAAGTTGCCAACAACTGAATGGCTTGATGGCTGACTTGCTTCTCCCCACAATGAGGAGAAAGCGTTTTACAGCAGCATGGATATCATAGGCAAGAGCTGCAGATGTTTACTGCTTGTTATGTGACTCATTGTAAACACAAGATTTGTCTCTTCAGGAGTATATTTCAGCTATATTTCAAAATTTATTTTCAATTCCTTCATGAGATCATGGGGAGACGGCAACATGTACGATTAAGGCTGGAATGACTTGAGAGTTTAAAAGTTTGCTGTACTCTAATGTCATATATGCTTTGGATGACTGGAAAAAACCCAGGTGATCCATAGCAACTGTGAACAGTATGATTTGACAGAGGTCTCTCTGAAATGAAATGAGTAAAAATGAGTAGTTACACATGAAAGCTTTCCTATGGAAATAAAACACTTCAAAGATCCCTTTCATTCAGTAACACAGCACTGGCGTGCTCAGGGGCTGTGTTTATAAAGCAAACTACATTATTATATTGTCTAGCTTCTTTCTTGATTATTCTATTACTCTGTAATTCAGTATATATACTGTTCCATTACAGTATATACTTCGCATATGTACAGTAAACAATACTGGTCTAAAAATCTAAAAGTGTCACTCAAATTTCCAGCAGATGACTTCTCTGCATAAATTTGCAATTAACTTTTGGATTCAAGCAAGGGTCTTTCAGAAAACCTGGCTTATCAAAGTATTTTTAGACTTATATTCCATAGATTCATATAAAGTAGTGGCCACCTGCACATCTATCCTTTTCAGGAACTATACATGCTCAAAGTTAACAGCTGCATCTGGTTTGCTGGGATCACACCAAAAAAAGGACCAAAGGAAAGAAATAAAATTTATTATAAAACACATTGAAATAGCAAAATGACTTAGCTGACTTCCTGCTCTGCTGCACTAAGCAGAACACAATGTGACTGAATGCTCTCAGGAAAGCCAGACTAAAGTTACAGCAGAAGTATGTGACCACACTAAAATCGCTTTCTCTTGATAATTTCTGGTTTCCAGCTGACAGGATGAGTTTCTTCAGTCTAAAGGTAAAAAAAGAAAAATCTCATTAGGATTATTTTTAATTTGAAATTCATCTGTAATTAGGGTTTGGTTTAAAATATTATTCACATAGTATATACGCACTATTTCATATGTAACATTATAATCAACTAATCTATGTAATTAATTTACCTATATAAAAATTTATATCATCCCACTGCCTGAAGTACGTGACAAGACTTGTTCTGTTAGGGCTTTTTTTTTTTTTCCCCTCAAGATTGTCCATAGCATTTCAGAAAGAACATTGTTAGTGATCAAAGCATGGGAACAGGAATGCCAGAGACAATCCTTCCAGCAACATCTACATCAGTATTGGCAGATGCCACAGTCTACAGTTTGCCCAGCTGAAAAATAGAAAGGAATAAGGAACGTCCTATCCATCAAAGTTGTTCCAAGTCTAATTCAATGCATAAATCCCCCAAATTTAAGAAAAATCCTTATATTCTTTATATGGAAGACATATTCCAATAAATTATACAATAATCTATTGTCTTTTCCATTAGCAAATGGATTCAGATTTGAGAATAACAGTTTGAAAATAAGTTATTTACTCTGAATTTTAAGAATTTTCACAGCAAGTGACTGATCTAGATCATATGCAGAAGTACAAAATAAGTATTTAAAATTTAATCTTTTTGCTAATTCTTTGTTAATTCTTTTTACTGTTTTAATGAACATAACCACACACAGTCCCCTGCTGGCTTCAAAACAGTACTTGTTCTTGTATGAGGATTTCACCAAGGACTTTTGCAGAAAAGTTGATGGACCGGAGCATATAGTAAGAAATCAGGGCAGTGCAGAAACTAGCTGCTCTCCTCTTAACATCATTAAACACACAGTGCTTTCAAACATGAATAAAGTGCATTACACAAGTCTGTGCACATCCCTTATTGGTATGTCTAACACTTGTTTCAAGTATGTTGATTTCACAAAAACATATCAAATAGACACTCTGACATACCGCAGTATCATCTTCTTTGTATACTTTTATGGTTTTATCAGCTTCAGCAGTTAGCAATCTGCTTTCTGACTGGTCAAAGACACAGGCAAATATTCCTGATTCACTGTCCAAAGAGCCCGGCTGTACAGCTGCATGCACTCTCTGGAAATTGTATCCAGTTCTCCAGTCCCAAAGATGCATTGTACCATTATCAGCTAAAACAAACACACATATTTAGTATTTTAACCAGTTAATTTCTATCAGCTTTCTAAAAATGGCATAATGAACAACTACCTAATACATCAGGAATACAGCAGCTCTAACATTCATATAGACTGGCTCAGTACACCCTACAAGGCTTCCCATTTTCTACTGGTTTCATTTTTAGTTAAGAAAAGCAGTGTGCCCTGGTGGCTAGGAGAGCCAATGGGATCCTGGGTTGCATCAAGAGGAGTGTGGCCAGCAGGTCAAAGCAGGTGATCCTCCCCCTCTACTCTACCCTGGTCAGGCCCCACCTGGAGTATTGTGTCCAGTTCTGGGCTCCCTGGTATAAAAAAAGACAGGGATGTCCTGGAGAGAGTCCAGAGAAGGGCTACAAAGATGATTAAGGGCCTGGAACATCTCCCCTATGAGGAAAGGCT
Source organism: Zapornia atra (assembly GCA_013400835.1). Classification (NCBI taxonomy): domain Eukaryota; kingdom Metazoa; phylum Chordata; class Aves; order Gruiformes; family Rallidae; genus Zapornia; species Zapornia atra. The sequence goes on from VZTU01015644.1 coordinate 28,831, forward strand.
GAGTGAGCTGGGACTGTTTGGCCAATTTAAAGACGACTAACGGGGGACCTTATTAATGTTTATAAATATCTTAAGTATGGGATACAGGGGGAAATGGCCAGCCTCTTTTCAGTGGTCTGTGGGGACAGGACAAGGGGCAATGGATGCAAGTTAGAGCATAGGAAGTTCTGCACCAATATGCAGAAGAACTTTTTCACAGTGAGGGTGCCAGAGCCCTGGGACAGGCTGCCCAGGGGGATTGTGGAGTCTCCTTCTCTGGAGATATTCAAGACCCATCTGGATGCCTATCTGTGTAATATGAGCTAGGGAGCTGCTTAGGCAGGGGGGTTGGACCCAATGATCTCTCGAGGTCCGTTCCAACCCCTATGATTCTATAATTCTAAGCTTCCTCAGAATTTCACCCAGTTTTGCATGAGATAGCCCAGATACTGCATCACAAGGCAACTGCAGGAAGTTGTTCCTACTAAGCATTTCTCCACAGCTACCTGCTAGACAAGAAATCCATGTTTCAAGAAAGGTGCTTCAACAGTAAAACACTCTAAGGTAGCGTTAACTTACTTTAATTCAGCATCAACTTACTTGAATTTGCTGAGGATCACATGAGAACAGGGGGAGGGGGGCAAGGGGGCGTGTGTGTGAAGCAAATAGTCAAAATTTTCGTTTTTAAAACAATTCACAAGAATTATCACTAAAATGATAAGGGGTTTATGTGGGGAAGGAACAACTTTTTCTAAGGCCTCAACAACTAGCATGAAAGTGTCCTACAAAATAATACAGAATGGACGATGAGCCCAGTCCAGTATTTTGTAAAGTTCTTGTTCTTACTATGAATGTGCCAGTTGTCAAGTACTGCTGCCTTTCTAAATACTCAGAACCGTAACTAAGGTAAGCTGACAATATAATCAGCCATCTTCCAGCTCAGTTTCCATATTTCTCCACATCTCTAGCCTACGTGACATACTGTATCAGAGACACATGTATCAAACAGCACACAGAACCAAATGGAGCTAAACCATATTTCAGTATTTCAAAGTGCAATTTAACTGTTCTTCTTTTGTCACAGACTGGTTACAAATAAGGAAATGTTTTTCTTAAGTATCTGCCTCTGCAAACTCATTGAACCAATCTGGAATCCATTCTGTGAACTGAGTCCCATCCTTATTTACAACTACCCAAAAGATGAGACAAGCAAAACAACAGGTGAAAACTCAGTCTCTCCAAGTTCTGTGGAGCAACACAGTCCAGCCTCTTACTTCACCTTCCTCTGACTGGAAGTCTCCCAGGACAATCTCATGATTAAATGACTAGTCTAGGACCTCAGAAATTTGGGTTAGCCTCCTGCCTCAAGTCTGGTTTCCCATGCTACCTCTGGCTCTTTCTCTAGAGCTCAGTTCTCAAGCTGTAAAACCAGCACTTCCTTCTTCCAGACTATTTACTTATCCCTTGCTTATAATAGCGTATTTATTAAAAAAACACATTTAGTATCTCCCTCCTATACAGACACTATGCATTAGCATTTCTAGGATTTCTAAAAGCTACTTTCAAAAAAGCTTGTCACTAAAAAAGGTCTAGAGATGTACAAACATAAGACCCTCAGGAACATCATAGATTATGGTTTTAGTAACACATACTTCCACCAAAATATTTTTATTATAGTCCTTGAGTAACTGCTATCTAGAAAAATGCAACCTGCAATGAGGTAACTGTTCTTACATTAATTATTCACGATCAGACACAGTAAGCATGCAGGAGTCTCCTCCTATTCCCAGAACACAGATACATAAACATGAACTAGTATTTCCCAGACCACTCACAATACTCTCAGGTATCAGAAGATTATTAAATTCATGAAGCTTCTGAGTGAAAAAATAAAATCAACTTGTCACAATAGATAGAGAATCCTCCCAGAATAAATGTAGGCACTAGAGCCAAGTGTCTGGTTCCTTGTTTTGAAGGCACTTAAACATTAACATAGCTGAGTAAACATGGGTTTTGATTTGCAGAACCAAATAAAATTTGGAGAGTGGTTATCAAGCTTTTAAACAATACAAAGAAAACATCAGAAAACATATGCAAGGAACTTTGACACCACAGAACCAATGCAATTGTACCGCATCAAAAACATGGAAGAGTCCACACTTAGGATGGTAGAGCAAAGCTTTAGTGAGATGCATGCATATTGAGAAGTATTTCCAAACACTTTTTGCGCATGCAGCTCAGAAACATCCAAGAAAATAACAGTGGCCCTAGACATGATGAAATGAAGCTGTATGGTGTAGCAGGCTTATAGGCCCAGATAAAGGACAGTTCAGCAAGCATCTGTGGCTAAGGACCTCCAGCCATGTGTGCATGGGGGAGCAGAGAAGGAAAATACAAAAATGTGTTTCTCATTTTACCTCCTGAGACCAGCACACCATCGGAGTTAACAGCCAGTGTGTTGATAATCGCATTGTGACCAGAGAGGTTCTGAATGAAATTTCCATCTGGGAATTTCCACTGCTTAATATTATCTGGAGAACCAGATGCAAATGTGTAACTGAAAGAAAATAAGCACAGTGTAAGTTCAAAATAGCTGTAGGGATGGTAAATGCCCTTCACTGTAACCACTGTTAAAGGCTAGTTACAGAGTTACTTTATACTAAGTTTCTGATATTTTTATATTGCATAAAATTTTATGAAGTCATGAATTACCTATTTCCTTTTTGTTCCATAGATTACCTAAACTTTATAAATTCTATGCTATATACAATGTTAACGTGCAAAGAAACATTAAAAATGCCCAATTAATTATTTTAAGTTGTTATTCTGACAAACTTTCACGTGTAAGGGCTTCACCATCAAAGGTATGAGGAAAATAAGACAACCCCCCCTCAGTATTGGCTAGTCCTTTAAAGAGTCAAGGAAAATGCACTGCAAAAAAGTGAACTATGAAAGACAGTTTGTTTTACTTAATTACCCTAAAATAATCAATTCCCTCATTTTAACAAGTGGAGGCAGTTAACAAGTTTATTTGGGTGGCATACAAAAGCCTGTAGGAATATCTTCAGTTGCCACAACATCTAAGCAATTTGTTGTCTATTTAATAGATTCTGCAATACCATATTAGGAAAAGACTATTAAAAAATATAGAAATACTGAAATACAAGAAATACTTGGCTGTCAGTTGCTACTGCTTGATAAAAACACTTGAAAGGTTTTTTTTTCCCCCTGAAGAGGTATGACTGATGAATCAAACCCATTGGGGATATTTTTGCAGAGTATCAGTAAAACCAGGCCTCTGCTACAGCTATCAGGAACAGCATGAGTTTAACATTTTTTCAGACACATAAATTGGATCAGAATTGATTCATATAAAAGATTCTGAATTTCTGCACTGACAGAATTTCATCTTAAAATATTGGAAGGTGTGGAAGTACTGCAGTTTTATGTGAATGGAGATTTACCTGAACAGGTAACTGATGTGCATTGAAACATAGTATCTAGAATCAGAGCACTTCCCACACCACCATTTTCAAAGATTAAATACTCACAAGTAGTTGCTTTTTGAGGTCAGTTAGATTGAAGTGTTTCCTGCAGTGAACTGTATATTAAAAAAATTCCTTTTGCATTAATCACTGTCATCTCTTGCATTATTCACATGTGCCATTTTACGAAACTACTTCACTTTCTCCTAACAATCATTTAGTTACATATTTATTATTAGTTTTACAAGCCCAGCATCATTGGCTTCTTAAGGACTGCAACGGCACAAAGGTAAGAAATTCCATGATATATCAGGACACTCTTGGGATTACTAGCGTACACCAGTGCAAATACTTGGGGAGCACAATCAGTGTACTAAAGGTATTTGAGAACTGGTATGTACAGTATGTACATTCAAAGCTCATTAAGTTTTCATGTTGTTATGCCCTACCATTCTCAATCATCACTCTCATTAGCTTTCTGTCGCCACCCAATGTTATGAACTGTGAAGGTACAAAAGAACGAGGAAGACTTACTGTCTGGGATGTAGCACTACTGCTCTTACAGACTTCTTGTGATTTGTCAAAGTAACACGAGTTTTTCCTGCCACTAAATCCCAGAGCCGTATGGTAGTATCATGACTGCCTGCAACGAAAAGAAAACATAACAGAAACCATTACATTTATTATATATATTATAAGGCAGCCCAAAATTGGTATGTGAAAGAGACAAACATATCATTAATGTTTGTCACAATAATACTAAAGCCACCTCAGACAAGAAATACGCTGGGTCATAATATCCTTTTTATGCACTTTGAAATTCAAGGAGACTTAAGTAGTTACACAACAAAGCTGGATTTGGACATAATGGTAAAGAAGATGAACTTTACATTTAACCATGCTATCAGATACTTCTTAACTGAATTGTGGAGTCTCAATATACATTGCAACAAAAATGTAAACACGAGAAAGGAAGTGAAGAAAACCAAACAGTGCTAGATTTACTTAAACGTAACATTAACAGTATGAAATAACCATTGCATGGCCCATTTTCAACAGAAAACTAAGAGAAATTTAATAAAGTAACAGAGCTAACATTATAAACTTCTCATAATTACTAAACATGCCCACTATACCTGTAATAATCTGTGGTTCTGCAGCTTGGCATTTCACTGTTGCTACTGCATTTGTGTGTCCTGATAGCGTGTGCACACTGGCTTTCGTCCTCACATCCCAGATCTATGAATCCACAGGAAATAAGTCGGAGATCAGTAACAGGTAAATTATTTCTTAACCCAGGAAATAAAACAACATTCTGAAACAACACTACATTTTTGTGTATTCAGGTATCAGTTTTTAATCAACAGAAGACAAAGTTAACATAAATCATCTTAGTATATTCATGTTGATTCATGTTAACTTGTTAAAAAAAGTTAAAGAGATGTTGAAAGATGTTGAAACAAACCAACATGTCAAGATTTGAAAAGGTAACAACGCCATACTTACTCGTGCTGTTGAATCTCTGCTACATGTTACCAGTACATCTATCGTTGGATGCAAGTCTAAACCATAGACAGCACTTAGATGGCCATGGTAATGTCTGATAACCTAGATGAATAAAAAAACCACACACTAACTGGATATTTGAAAGAATATTCTAAATCCTTTGATTCTTTATTTGCCACCACCAATTAATTCCAATTAAAGAAACTATAGATTACCTTATTGTATTCAAGATCCCAGCACTTCACTTGCTTGTCTTCTCCACAAGAAAAGAGGTATGGACTTCTTGCACTTACTATCACCCCTCGTACAGTACTGATGTGCCCCGTCAAAGACAATTTCAATTTACCACTAGCAAGGTCCCAAATCTGCATCAAAAATAGGTATTTTGAGGTAAACAGGTAAAAGCTACACACTGATAGTCTGGGTAATAGGCCCCAATATAATTCATCGTGCTGCATTTTAAGTTAAAAGTTACAATAGCACAAAGGTTTGCTCTCTGGCTACTCCCATGTAATAAATGAAATCAAGAAGCTTTGCTCCAGAAATTCTTTATGACTACGTAAGGGGAAAAAAAAAAAAAAAGTTCTGCAGTTCTGCAAGCAGTAACCAAGAAATGGGTTTCAAGGGCTGAAGACTTTAAATACAGAACAAAAAACCCATCCTCAGCAAACCCCCGTGACTTCTTACAACCCCTTACCTTTATAGTTCTGTCAGCAGAGCCAGTAACAAACCACTGATTTCCTGGTTCTACTGCAATACATCTCACCCAGCCCAGGTGACCACTGATAACCTTTAGAAAAAAAAACAACCAAAAGCGTTTTTGAAATCAGAAGTAATGCACATTGAATCATAGAATTGTCTTGGCTGGAAGTGACCTTTCAAGATAATCAAGTGCAATCAACAACCTAACCTGCCAAAACCACCACCAATCCATGTCCTTAAGTGATACATCTACATGTCTTTTAAATACCTCCAGGGAAGGTGACACGACCACTTCCCTGGGCAGCCTGTTCCAGTGCTCGATAACACTTTCAGTGAAGAATTTTTTCCTATTATCCAATCTAAACCTCCCCTGGCACAACTGATTATTTCCTCTCATCCTATTGCTTCTTTCCCAGGAGAAGAAACCAACACCCACCTGGCTACAGCCTCACAAGAACAGTTCTATCAACACATGCCTTGCATTTCTAATGTATCCAAAGTCAGACAACTAAAATAAAAACATGTATTCGGTTTTGCTGGATGTCATATTTCACGTACTGTCATACAGCTCATTTCAAGAGACCTAAAACACACCAAAAGTTCTTAAGCAGAAATACTGCAGAAACACTTTGAAAAGCTAGTGGATTCCTCTAACCAGATGACACCACAGCCACACACACTTGAGTCAGCTGCCTAGACTTCTTCGTAGTCTAGAAACAAGTACAGGAATTTCCAGGGGAGAAATCTAGGAAGTAATTAATCTGACCTATTTTAAGCCCCCATCTTACACAAATGACTTTAAGCTTAGGAAGACCAGTGGAAATGTAGCCCTTAAACAGATGAAGCCCATGTTTGGTGTTCCAGCTAAGCTTCTATTTCTGAGTTGCCTGAATAAGCTTTTGTCCTGTTCAGCATGGATTTTAACCTCTACTAGAACTGTTGACATATAGAATTAGTACAGTGACTTGAATTGTATTTAGAGTCTCCCTCAAAAGAAAATGCTCCTAACAAGCAGTCATTTTTAATTTGTTTACCTTAAAACTCTCTCAGCTTTATTTTGGTACCTTTTTTCCAAATAGCATTTGCCTGACTGTTTAAATAGAGCATGCTCTAATACTTCTTCATTTAGAAAACCAATACATGCCTTTGAGCTCAAGTGCTCTCCAAAAAATTACTTCTTGAATTTAGCCTTAAGATCTATGACTAAGACAGCATTCAGGACTCTTCTGGAGATATAAATCACTACATATGGTGCTGTATTTAGATGAACAGTGCTAAAACAATACAAGTCTGATACTAAGCATGATCTTTTTAACTATCAGGAAAGCCTAACAATCAAAAAGTAATATTCACTCTCAGACAGAATATGAAATTACATAAGTTTCATAGAATAAATCAGTGCCTTAGAAAAAAGCACATATTCAAAGAGATGCAACTGAAAAGTTAAAGAGATCTGAACCAGTATATATAGTTAGAGATACTCCCTTCAACTCAGTTACCCTGCCATACTCATCACCAAAATGTTTCAAGATATACGAGATTTTGGGGGATGGCTATTATTACATCCTAAGAAAATTAGAAGGTAAAATTAGGCTAATTTAACACCAAGATCAAGCAATCCAAATTGCAGAGATAGATTCTGACTAAGAAATTCAGTGGTTTTTCACCCCTCATTTTCACAGCAAGGAAAAGAAGTCTGGCTGACTCAGACACTGATTGCCTTTAAAGTGATTTTGGAGACAATTAATTATGTTAGTATTGTTACAGTATTTCTTTAATATGTTATTAACTTCAAATTTGCATCTTGTCTTTGAGTTCCTCTACTAAAGAATTTTACTAGAAAACAAAATAAATTATTCTGTAATAAACTGATCATAATACATCTAAAACCTACATAAACAAAAGGGTAAAAATAATAACATTCACAAAATAATTTACTAAATAAGATCAATGCTTGGATTACAAACTCTGTTATCTAAGCAGTGTATGTGCACATACAACTTAATTATGATCCCTTTTCACTTGATTTCATTTTTGTGAATGAGAATAAAAACACACGCTTTGTGGTCTTCAGAGAACATAAAATATTTTTTCTAATATGCATGGTCATACCATACATATGTAACTTACTCTGTACAGTTTCCAAGGTGGATGCCACTGAGGTTTGGGCATGGTTGGAGCCTTCTTTGCCATTAAGGCAGAATTCTTGTTTCCGCCAGCTTCCACCATAGCCTGCAAGTTAAAGAGGTGGTTATTCTTACACTTTATAACTTCCCTCTCTGCTTAAAACCTAAAGCAACCTTGCTCTGACATCTCAATACTGACTAAATATAATCAGGAGATGATCATACAAGACAAATGAAGCCAGAAGCAATCTGGTGAACACTACCTACTTTTCACATTAGATGTGCAAACTCACCACGGCCATCCCAGGCGGCTGCGAACGCTCAGATATTCCAGCATGTCTGTAAATATCACCCACACCAGCAGCTGTCCGATTTGCATCCAACCTGCGTTGAATTAAAATGGTTGATGAATTGCAATCAACTTTGTCTCTCTTATCACTTGTTTAACGATAAGGTACCACAGGGCTGCATCCAGCTGACTGCTGTACACCTCCACAGATGGGACATTCCACAACCTCTCTGGGCAAACTATTCCAGTGCTTGACCACCTCAAGGTTAAAGACACCCACAAAGAAAGCTCTAACTTCTCTCTCATCTCTAAACAGAATTTCCCTTGTTCCTACTTCTACCTGTTGCCTCTCATGACACCCAAGAAATAAAAGAGTACAAAGAAATGATGCCTGGCCACACTAAAATAGTTTCTTTAAACATTATTAGAACATTCAAAAATACTCAAAGGAGCTCTTATCCTGACTTCCGTGTTTTGCCTTGAAATTCCCATAGATAGCAAAAGTATTAATGAAGTAACACAGCAGTACCTGGACTGAGAGGCAGGAAGTGCTACAGCTAACGACTGTGCTGCTGATTCACTAGGCATCCTCTGCACCTTAGTATCTGCTGTCAGAGCCACACCTTGAAATAACAACACAGCAAAAGGAAAGACAACTCTTAAAAAACCTTGAGAAGTATATTATATAAACACATATATACACATACAGCTGCAAACAAGGGCTTGTCACACCCCTGTAATATTAAGTCCCACCATTCCATGACATACTTTGTCACATGCAAGTCAAATCCACTGGAACTTTTACTGTGGCTCAAATTCTTCTCATCTGGATTCTACTATATACACAGATACACAATTTCTAGAGTAGAAAATTGTACAATTCTGTCATTGGAAGCAAAAAAGCCTAACTAGGAGCAGCTGCCATCTTTTCATCCAGATTCAACTACTACAGAAAAAGAATCACAGAAAAAAAGTTATCTTGAGAAGTATGTACTAATTTATGTCCTTAAGTGCAGTTTGTTACATTGGTGGGGTGGTTGGTATCATGTAGCGGTGCCAGAACTACAAAAGGTTTAGTCCTACTGAAGTGAGAGCTTTTGACTACAACTTATGATTTATAGCTTCATCTTAAGAACAGCAGATCACTTTGTTAAAAATTGTAAAAACTCTTTGCAAAGTGCAGTTTTGGTGCAGACTGCTGAATTTATTCCACCTCCGTTTCTGTATTTCTTTCCCTAAATGCATTTCTTGCTCCTTTCTGGCAGCTGGCAGAGACAGTATTTGGCAAGACATCCAAAAATCAATGTCAAAACAGTAAGCAATAATGAGAAAAAAAAAAAATCTCACTTTTAACTGTGATATATCTGATCTTGTTAAAAGAACAATGAACTTGAGAAAATCTCTGTAAGTCTTGTCTCCACAGTTACAGACAATTATGTCTCATTTATGCTACAGTCAATTATGTCAAGGCACTATGACTTAGTGAGAAGACAGTGCATTTGTACCTAAGTCTTTCTCCTACCTCCTAGCCCAGAACATTTATCAATCACAAAACTGCATTAATGCTATGAGACTTCAATGGCATTCACCAGTACCATCAGCTATGGATTCACAGCAACAGGAAGCCTGCTCCTGCTAGGATGGAGGGTGCCTAGTTCTGACAGGAAGGAAAAACATTCACAGAATTTTACTTACCAGGCCCAGGTGGGTATGGATGTGTACCAGTTATCAAATACTCAAGTTCCTGTCCTGAAGAGCAACAAAATTCCACATTAGTTTTATACTGCACTGCAAATGATGCACTCAAGACAGGAAAAGAAAGCAGGTCATACACAGCCAGAGAAACCAACAATCACTTCTAATGTACTACATTTAGACATTTCCTATTCTCATTAAATTTGTTCCGGTTACCTCAGTTTTCAATAATCCAAGAGTAAAATAGCATTTTTTTAAAATGGTGATGTCACTTATTTCTACAGGGATTCTCTCTCAAGAAAAGGTCTTCATACTGCCAGAGATGCCTTTTGAAGTAAGTATCATGGCAAAAAAACTCAAGTACACCGATAGCATGGGTGTGTGAAGCCTAAGCTAGTCACAACAATCAGTTTTGTGTGATACAGGAAAAGAAAAAAAGGTTCTTAAAATATTTTTCATTATCTATTAGTATCTTTTATTCTCAGAATACTTCCAAATGAAGTACCTTGAAAAATATTTAATCTAAAATAAGGCAGCATCTAGTATTCTTCAGTTTCTGTATAGGATCTACCTAATACATAGACATTTTATATATAACCAAGCACAGGTTAAAACCACCCAGGTTTAAAATAAAGATTTTCCTGGTTTAACAGTTGCACACCTGAAAAAAAATCTACAAAAAAAAGAGATTAAAATAAAACCCCCACACTTCCTCCTTGTTCTAAATCACTTACCTCCTGTGGACCCTAGCAAGAAAAACACCAAATAATGAAAAAATGGCATGTTGATTTCCATCTTTATTTCTGACTGATTAGCACTGGACTGCATTCTTATTTTAAATCAGTGAAACTGGCACAGGACAAATATACCACCAAGACCGAACTCACCTTGATTTCCAGAATACTGTTTGTGCCCATAAGGATCGCCGGTGTTTGGGCCTCCTTTCTCTCGCAAGTTTTCTTTGAGAGTAGGCATGTGTAACACCGAGCCATACTCGGTGCGCAGTTTGACTGCCATCTTTACTTTGTGACTGTTGGGAGAGGAAAGCATAATCCCAGTTAAACACCAACTTTTGAATGGTTATTAAGTTTTTAAATACTTTAGAGACGTTTTATATAACTTACTGTACAATTCTAGTATTTTTTTTCCCTCAAGACTACACTGTTAACCCTACAGAAACATCAGAACTTCTGACTTGGAGCAATCACTAACATAATTTAACACTTTGAGGCATACTAATAATTCACTGATTGCAGTACTTACCTTTCTTCATCTAAAGGAATAGGCTTGGCATTATCAGCTACAAACATATCATGGGTTCTCTTCAAAGATCTGAACACAAGTGTGTGCACAGAGTGCTTTTGGACTTCCTAAAATAAAGGAAAGGGTATTTAAATACATTTGGACAATTAAGTGAAAAATTGAAAACACAAACATAAATTGAACCAAGTTATTTCACACTTCAGAAGATACAGCACTTTTTAATTCACAGAAAAAACCCACTGCTCAGGAGAACTAATATATGGTTTTAATTGTTTACTTAAAGTAACATTCCCTTCCTCTGAAGCTGCCAACACTTTGAAAAGAAAGCCAAATACTTTGATCAAACTTTCTGCACTAGACTCTTATGTGACAAATCCATAAGTGTGAAAGCTTTTTCCCCTCATGCTTCCCAGTTCCGTTTTCATGCATACAATAAACAATAAAGTAACTTGATTCTGAAATCGTTCCTAGAAACTTTATTTTGCTACCACCATAAAAAGAACAAGGGCAATCATCACTTTCTGTGCATAGTGTCACGTCACAAAAACACAGCGCAGTTTACTGAGATAAAACTTGGGATCAAACCTGAAAAAATGGTTTTCATTTTATAATTTTTGCTTACTAAAACCAAAACAAACTTAAAAACTTATTCAAGAACTAACAAAGAGCATTAAAAAGCTGTTAATTTGTATGGAATATTTGCTTAAAAGCATAATTCAGTTTTTTATTAGTATTTTCCTTCCAACGGACAAAACTGCTTTATAAATTTCAGTCTGCACACTTAGGTACAACACCATACTCACAGAACAAGTACTGCCATGCTGAATGTCATACAAACAATGAAAGCAAACGGGAAGCTACATTAAGAATTTTTGGCATGGGGTACAACTCAACTTCCCATTCTCCAAAATTCATTGCACAAATGCTTTCCCTGTTAAGCTCTCAGCAGGTTGTTTTCCTGACCTGGAAGCTGTCCACTCACCAACTCATTCTGGAGAAGCTGTTAGCCTCTTAACTCTGTAGCACCTACAGTTTTTTGCCCTGGCTCAGTAAGGGCCTGAAAGTTCCAGGCATTAAGTGGGACACCCCCATCCTCCTGCACTGAACTGAGTTAGGAATTTCACACAATGAGAAAGAAATAAGAATTATAGGAGCTAATTACTGTTCAACAGCAGCAGCTATTGAATTCATCACAAAAGCAGTAGATAATAGAATGCCTCTCCAGCAGGAAACAAGCATCTGCAATATTTGTGACAGAAGCACCACTCTGTTAAAAACAGCTAGTAGTATTACATGGGGCAGCAGTCTGCCTACTCTTCCATCCCCCTGACAACACCTGCCTTTAGAAAGGCAAGAGATTCACCCCACAAGAACTATTTCACGCCCTATAAAACCGGTTGCCTTCTCCTCAGCTTAACTTCCAAGCCCCACCTTGTTCTTAACCTGCTACAGAAGCCGGTAAGTCACCGGAGGCTGGGCAGCACGCCATCACCTCCCCAGGCCCCAGTAACGATTCCGCATGCGGCTGGCAAAACAAAAAGCTGCCTGCTTCACCCTGCTGCCCCAGACCCGCGCCGCGGCCCCGGCGAGGCAGCGGCCACAGCCCTCCGGCCGGCGGGAAACACCTCTCTCGCTTCCTGCACTCATGTCGCTGTTCCCCGCGGCGGGCTGGGCAGGGAAGGCGGCGGGACCTCCGCGGCACATCCCCACAGCGGCACCTTCGCACCAAGGGCTAAGTCAGGGTGGGGGTGCGAAGCGGCGCTCGGCGGCCCACGCACGGCTTCCCTCTACAACCCGACTGTGGCACCCTCCCAGGCCCGGTCGCCCCGGCAGCGCTCTCCCGCCCAGCCGCGGGCGCCTCAGCGGCGTGCCGACCACCCAACCCCCGGCCTTGCCTCCACCATGGCGCCGGCCGAGCTCCCACCGCCGCAGCTCTCCGCGGGCCGCTATCGAAGCGCTTCCGGCGCCTGCCCCGCGCCGCACCAGAAGTGACGCGTCGCAAGCGCGCGCGCATGAAAGGCGGAGTCTATAAAATTAGAGAGGGGCGGGGCCGGGCGCGAGCTGCTCCCTAGCGCCCTCGCGACGAGCTGGGCTGTGAGCGCTGCCGGCGCGTGACGAGCGGCCGCAGTGACGGCAGCGGCCGGCAGGGCGCGGTGTTCCGCTTTCTCAGCGGCGGCGCCGCCGCCGCCGGTCCCCTTGGGCTGCCCTGGCGCCGGGAGGGGGCAGGTGGCGCCAGTGCCGCGGTTCCCCGCGCTGAGAGCTGGGAATGTCCCCTGGTCGGCCTGGCTCTGCGAACGCCCTTGGCCTCGGCAGCCGCTCCGGTGGTGCGGCGCAGCTTTTCGTGTGCTCTTCCCGAGTGCTGGAGGATGCAGCCCGCGCAGGGAGCCACACGCCGTGAGGGGCTCCCAGGGCTGAACGGGATGGGCGGCGTGATACGGGATGCTAACCGTTACACCTGGTGGCTGTCTTTTGGAAACGATCTGTACTTTAGGTGCGGAGGGTGACCTTTCCGCCTAGACTGCAGCTGTGTGTGAAGGAGCTGGCAACTCCTGCAGCTCCTGGCAGGGCGCACGTTGTGCCTGGGCAGAGGTGGGTGTTCTCCGAACGTACCCTGATACTCCGGCATGTACTTCCACTTGCCTTCACAAGCGGAGCAACCAAATGCATACCTGCAACTTGCAAATAGGCATCTGCTTTCTTCACACACAAGTATCTGCCCTTAAATTCAGGAAGTCTTGTCCTCTCGAGCTAGCAAGCACGACTTTTGCAGCCCCACCATCATGGTGCTCGTCTTTACCACCACTTGGCATAATGACCATCCCTTCTCTTTTCTGGAGTTGGTGGGTCTGGTGGCTGCACTGAGGGTATATATTTAGTTATTTGAGATACAGTGATAGCTAGAAATGTGCTCCAGATGGCTTCAACCTTCAGTCCCTGGTCTGGGGGTTGAGGTGGGAATGAGCTGTCCGTGACCTTGTGCCACTAATGGCATAGGAGCATTGCCAGCTCTATTTCAAGCCAAGCCAACCAGGTTTCATGTTTAACATAAGGACTTATTTTGGTAGTCCCTCTGGTGATGCAGGGGATCCCCGTTGGGTTTTGGACACTCCAGTAAAGGTCAGCATGGCACTTCGAGGAGGGGGAGCATCATCAGTCCTTGCTTAAATTGCAACCTGGAGTGCAAATTCCATGGGGCAGTATGTCAAAATCAGGCAAGTCTGTTGCATCCTCCCAGGCTGGTGAGGTTAGATTGAAGGTACACAAGGTTTAAAAGGAGATTTTGGGGTCAAAGGATTGCAAACAGTTGGGTTTTTTTAAAGTTTACACACAGAGTAGCATGTGCCTGTTAATTGGTCAGTTGACTGATCAGTATATTTGATGTGTGGGAATGGTTTAAGGGCTAAGCTCAGGCAACATACAGTGTGATAATACAGTTGTTTCCCTTCTATTGTCTGCTGAAAGAAATCAGGCTCATTGTTGCTGCCTTATTAAAGGAAACCAAATTCAAAATACAGACTCTTGTAGCAGTCCAAGAAAAAAAAACTCCATTTCTATTTTGCAAGAAAGCTTCACTCTTATGTGCTGTTTATTACTGTTATTATTAGTGTTCACATGGCTCTGTAGTTGTTCTCATTTTTTTTTGGTAAGTATTACCCTCATTATAATCTCAGTTTAGTGTCCTTGTAAAGCATAAGAAAATCAGAGAGCAAATTGATATCTGTAATAATGTAATTTTTTTCCTAGAAAATTTAGTCTAAGGTGAAAATTATCCCCATAAACTTCCATAAATCATGTCAGCATTATTAGTTATAATACGCACATTATTAATGTTCTTTATTATATACAGCTACTTGATGTCTTCTTGCTCATCAGCTACAGCTGCAATTCTGGAAATAATAAACTTTTAATAATAATAAACTTTTAATAATAATAAACTTTTAAATTTTTTTATAAATCACTGTTTAGAAGGTGACTAGTAAGTTGTGTGTGCTTTTGGAGCTGTTTTAAGGCCAAAGTGAACAACCCCACTCATTAAAGAACTCCTGTGTTCCCAGAACATGAAGATAGCATTAATTCTCATTTATGAGAAACCTTTGAAGTAATATTTATTACCAGCAAAAAGAAGAAATGAGGATGTTCATCTCATGCTGAGTTTGCAGCATTCTTTTAATAGCATGACTCTGTTACACCACCAGTTGTTTGAAAGGACACTTCTAAGTCAGCTATTTTCAAATTTAATTTGGTAAACACTATAGCTCATCGTGGCCCAAGAAGGGTCTGTCCTGCCACCCCAGGGCCACCTTGGAGGGCACATTCAGCTCCGCAGAGCCGTGACCCTGCCACTGTGACTTGCCGGATGGGGTTTGTGTAATGAGGGCTGCACCACTGGCAGACACGTCGGCACAAGGGGTGGTGAGCAAATAGTCATTCCTCAAAACACACACATACGCCTCTGCCAGTAAGTGCCTTTTCAGTACAAAAACTGTACAGAGGGATGTCCTGGAACACCATCAGGTCCATGTTGTATTACTACAGTTCCTAATAGCAGGTGTGGCGGTATCACTACCACGTTTAGTCCGGTAACAGCTTTTCATTAACCATGTGATTGAGAGAGGGAATAGGACGGGGAAAAAGGTTAGAAGAAAAAGGCTCTCTGACATAATTTTTAAAAGAAATTTAAGTCATGGTTTTGGTTGTTCAGAAGGTTTCATTCAGTCCTTAGGAAGGGTCAGCCTAACTCTAATGGTTACGAGCATGAGAGAAAACTCAGGTCTCATAACCAGAATGGTACCCAGCATAGGTAAAGTTCTGCTGCCAAAATGTTTTTCTAGATACAAGTGTGTTTGTCAGTATAGCTTGCTCTGTATGTGGTTCCAGATTTGAACTGGTTTTTGCTCATAAAACTCTCCAGGCAAAACCTCTGCAGCATAGACAAGGACTCTGCTTGCCAGATGAGCGGTCGCACAGTCCATCTCCTGGGGCATGTGCTCATTTGGCATGATGCTGCATACCTGCTGTGGAATGACATACATGTGTTGCTCATGGTGGGAGACATAACCATCCAACTCTCTAGGGGAAGTCAGTGAAAATCAAAGGCTGAGTTTCAAAGGGGAAATCCCACCTGAAGGCAGAAGAAACCTGGGTGTTTTCCTGTCCTGGGACTCTGCAGCAGGCTTGGGGGCTCTCACACCAACCCCCATCATCCGGTGCCTGACACCCTCTGTATAGGGACAGCCATGTTTTTTCATAGGGCCATGAAGAGAACTTAATGCCTGAAGAAGGACCCTGCAGAACATGGTGAAGGTTTCAGAATGGATTTAGGATAAATATCCCACATTTAACTAGGATTTGTTTGGACTGAGCCATGATAATTTAAGAGTAAGTTTCTACCTCAGGACTAGAAGGACCCTGTTTTAGTTCCACTGTACCATGGGCTACCAGTAAGCCTTGGGCAAGGGTGCAGCATCACTATGTCCCTTCCATATACACAAGATGCAGGTGATTGAACTTTCCTCAGGCATATGTGGTGGGAAAACTGCGTTTAAGTTTGAGAGATGCCCAGAATCTGTGGTAATATCTTGGCTAGCATTTTTAAGTGGAAATGACATGTTGATGTCAGTTAGGGCCTTAGGTGGATTTTTTTAATGCTTGTAGCAAGACATTTGTGTTCTTCCAAATCTAATAGAGTTAGTGATTTCCTCATGCAAGGGATCAAAATCAGTGGAGTAAGAGCTCATAGAGCCGTGGCTGATTTTGGTCCAAGCTGTTTAATAATTAAACCAATCAGGTTAAAGAGTTTTCATATTTCGGGAATCTCCACTTAGTTTTCAAGAACTCCGAAAACAGCACAAATACAGGAAAAAAAAGCCCGAACCAAACAATTTTAGCTGTTTTCATCACTGTTTATCACAAAATCTCCCACTCCATCAAGTTGGCCTTTGAAATGGAACCTCAGCCTATGGCTTGCAGCTCTTCATGTCTTCAGATGTCAGTATGAATGACTTCAGGAAGGTGTGCTGGCCTGCATTCGGCACATTTTATTTAATTCAGTGTGTTATTTACATTTACAATGCACAAGAAAATTGCAGGATAGGCAGACACTGAAATGTTAAAACTCTGCTAATATGAGAGCGTGCTTTTCACAAAGCATCAGAAAGTATATTTGAGTATTTCACTATGATTACAAATAACTTCATGTTGTATTCTTTTAAAAGATTAAAAAAAAATTTCAATAATGTTTATGGCACATAAATTTTGTATTAAAAAAGGAAAACAACAAATAAGTATGTAAAATTTAATTATTTTAATTAATTTACAATGTCATATTTCTAAAGTAATTGAAGGTCATTATTTTATGCTTACAGTATTAATCTGATCTTTAATTAAAGCTAAACAATATTTTCACCCAAAATTATTAATGTAATGAACATGATATACTCTTTTTTTCACCTAGTACTTAAAGCAACCCAAAGGCTTGCATTGGAACTACCAGAACTATATCCAGGCCCCATGAGAAATGTTTAGAAGAATGTAACAACATGTATGGCATCAGCTGAGTTCAAATTTAATATGGTATTTACAAAACATTCAGATTTTCATCAGGGGACAAAAAAAAATAGAACAAAGTAGAACAAAACATCTGGCGATGTTTCTTTGGATGTTCATGTTTCAGCTGTTTTAAAACACTTGTGATTTTTGAGAAAATTGTAACCTTGTGTAATCTGGGCAGGAGGTACTTCTAAGGATTTAAACATCTACTTGATGCCAGCATCAACAGAGGTCTCTGGGACATGTAGATAAGAGTTGTCCAGAGAAATTGCTCAACAAATGTATCGAGGCATGCAGTGGAGGGAAAGGTTGAATATTAACAGAAATGCAGTGATTGCTCAGAAGGGTCGCTCCTATCACCATCAAGCTGGGAGATGAGTGTCTCTGTCTAATATATATGGGAAGAGAGAGGATCTCTCCCTGTCAGAGCTGCTGGTGGGAGAAGGTCACTGAGCTGCTCAAGCCAGCCAGCACCATGAAGCTGCTCCTGCTCTTTCTGCTCTGCGTTTCTTCCGTTAAATCCCAGGCCGTTACTGACTATGATAACGAGGTTGTAATGCTGATCATAACTTATAATAGAAAAAATTATTAATTGTATCTAACTGCATGCATGAATTACTCAGTTTATGCAAGTTAGCTAAGGTAGAAAAATCATCCGGTACATATTCTTTTTCTTTTGTTCAAAGAAATTATCTTTGTATTATTTCTTCGTGTGTATGTAATTGTGTAACTTTTTTTTCTAGCTTTGGATACATTTTCTTTCTATTTGTTTTCTTCCTCTGTAGGGAATGAATAGTGGTAAGATTAGTTATTCAGCTGAATATATTTAAGGATATTAATTTAGCAATATTAGTTTATGATGTTGAAGACAATTAATTATTCAGGTGCACAAAAGTGGAAATATGTAATTAATCATGTCCTATCTCAAAGACAGTAAAAACTTCTCTATGGATTCAGTTGATATTGAAAAAAAGAATAATTGCCAGACCATATAGCTTTACATTTGAAATGGAGAAGTAATGATTTTTAAACAAAAAGGCGAACAACGAGGATCAATCTAAACTAACAATTTAACCTATATTTAAGTAAAATATTTTAGTGGGAAATGCAGTTTAGAATCTTGGTACATTTTTAAAACATTTTGAAAATCCCTACAGGAATGGAATAGGTCAGGGTGATCAGAAATGAGATTTTTTTTTTCTGTTATACAATCTAAATGTTTTTCTGTACATTTACTGATAAGACTACTGTGCTACATCATTTTCAGCAATTTTGTGATTTGTAGACTGCATAATTTTGAAACTACCTGAAGCCTCTGATCCTAAATCCTTATAAACATTTGTTGTTCGTAGCTAAATCCGAGCGGGATCGGAGATGGCCAAAGATTTTGATCCAGTTTTTCAAATAACAATTAGTTCAAATGGTTTCATTTCAACAGCTACTTAGGAACAAGCCTGTTTTTCTTGTACAGCCTCTTAGACTTTCTCGTATCTGGCAGTGGTGGGGAATGTACACATCAGAGGGAGCTCTCAAAACCTACCCTGAGAGTTGTTATTGAATAGTTTTCCTAATTCCACCAGTTGCTAGCTGCCTTGTGGCCTGAGACCTCCTAATGTATTTGACTGTGGCCTGATTTTCTGAGACCTTACAAATTTTCCTGTAGCCCAATGAAAAACTGAGTCTCTGGTAACACGGTAATGAATATTCTTCTTCGCCCTTAGCCTAAGTACTTTAAAAAAAATCCTACTACTGTTTTTCATGGTGCACAGTGACTCTGAACTCTGCAATTTTTTTAGTTTGAAGGCTTTTTTAGGTTGTCTGTATCTCAGTGGAGGGAGCGTGACCAGTCTTACAAGTGACTGTTACATAATGTCAGTACAGTTGTTCCATTATTGCTTTTTTCATTGCAGTCCATGGTTTTCCTTGCTGTTTAAAATACTAGAGTTCTGAACGGATGCCTCCACCCTGTGCAAGGCATTTTACAGTAGCAATCCCAGATTCAGAGAGCTTCCTCTCCCTTTGGCTTTGCAGGATGAAAGCCCTCAGCCTGACATTCGAGGCCACCGACCGCTGGACAAAAGGCGGGAAGCAGCCCCCGCTATCCGACCAGTGGCACCTCCCATCAGCGGAACTGGGTACCAGCCCCGGCCCCCAAAGCAGGCGAAGCCGAGCGGCAAGAAAGAACGTATCATCTACCCTGACGCTGGTGGCTGCAAACATGGTGAAGAAGCGCTGGTAGGTGTCTGCCTGTTGATGCAGCTGGTAGCAGACTGTCCTTTTCTTCTACTGTGCCCAGCATGGAGTTTTCTTCACCAGATAAGGAAGGGTAGTTCTTTTAAAGCTGCCTGACTTTACATCTTTTTGTTTGAGTCGGGTAGAGACTGCATTCAGAAGAGTAATGCCTCTGAGCCTGTGGGTCACAATCAGCCTACAGCGGAGATGGGGAGATGAGATTTGAACTGTACATGAAAGAAGGAATTAGGCTAACCTTTTGGGTTAGCCTGCACTTTCCATGTAACTATTAAGATGGACAGAAAAAAGCTCCACAGGAGCTCTGGCTTGGATTTCAGATAATCTCAAGGGACTCAAGGGATCAAAAAAAACCAAACAAAAAACCTCCCGTGTCTCTCTTAAAATGTGTTTGAAACCATAATTATAGTCTGCCCCCTGTCACTGCCCCAGCTCTTACACAGGAGCATGCAAGCATACTCCTTGCTGCCTCGCAGTGTTCTAGCATGCTGTCTCTGCTGTGCTCTCAGCCAGAAAATGCAAGCTGAGGGGCATCTTAGTGCCTGAGAGCAAATACGAGTGTGGAGGTTTTCAACAAACGGAGGCTATTAAAGCTTAATGAGTACATGTTCAGGGGGAGAGTCCTGCTGCTGCCTGGAGATTTTGGTTCTCGTGGTACTTCACAGTTTCCTACCTCTTTAAAACACTGCTGTCCTTGACAGTGCAGTGCTTGTTGCAGAAGCAATTGTGCTCAGCTTCTAGAGATAATGTTTTAATGAATCGGATGGTCATTTCACAAGACCTAGATATAAACGAGGGGTAGTGAATATGATTGATTGTCTGATGCTGGTGAAAGAGGAAAGGGATAGAAGCATGCTTGGGCAGCGGGTAGTTCCTGACAGGCTTTAACCTTGTAAATGAACATTTAACAGTGCAGAAAAGTGAAGAGCAGATAGTGGACCAAAAAAGAGTGGAGAGGGAGAAGGCTCTTCCCAAAACTGTCAACAAAACGGTCCTCCTGGGGGGCTCAAGACTTCTTTCTGACTGTCAGACTGCAGCCTCTTTGTAGAAGTTGAATGTCTTGAGGAGTCCTTATCTAGATACTTAACTATCTGGTCCCGCATTACTAACAATTCAGTGCATCCAAAAGTATGATCATTCGTTGATGGGGTTAGAAACTTTTTATCTTGACTTTTACTCACAGCCCTTTTAATTTCTTTTAGGGAGTGCTGTGTCCAACTGGATGTGAGCTGCAGAGTACACTGATAAAACAGGAAAAAAATGTGAAACCAGTTGTTCGTGACCTGAAGGACAAAGTGAACAGACTGTCTGAAACCTCTACAACTTTCTATGAATATGTGACTGTTCTAGATGATAAATTGGTAAAGACACAAAAACAAAGAAAAGGTATGCTATTTCTATGACTTACTAGTGTAAATGGTATTGCAGTTATATTGGCATTGCTACTGTTACATGTGTATGGGACTTCTGAAAAAAAAATAATCAAAATACAGTAGAATATCTAACAAAGTAGGTCCTATTTAGCTTTAAAAAAAAAAATCCTTTCAGAGAGGCAAAGGAAAGGATCTCATCTCATACTGAGCCAAGATGCATACGAGCCCCCTAAACTTAGGGGTCACATGTTCCCTTCCTTACCTGCTTTCCTGTGTCCATCCAATCCCTATATGTCCAGATCCTAGCTTGGGACTACAGCTGCCTGGAAGGAAGCTAATTCTAGTTCTTTGGCAGAATATAGTATCATTGATAAATCTATTAGCTAGCCAAGAAATAACAGTACACATGAGAATCTGCATATTTTTTTCACAGTGTGAAAAAATAAGAAAAAAAAAAGCTTATCCCTTCTCCCTGCTAAGGAAAGAAGTGGCCTCTCAAATTGTGTTCATGGATTGCTCTTCATTATTTCATGACTGGAAAACATATCGAAAACTAATCTGCTTTTCATCTCTTTGCTTTTCTAGACAATGATGATATATTTTCTCAGTTCAACACAGAAGTGGAATTGCAATATGATTACATAAAGGATAATCTGGACAATAACATCCCATCTAGCCTGAGGGTCCTCCGTGCTGTTGTGGATTCTTTACACAAAAAGATACAAAAACTGGAAAATGCCATTGCAACCCAGACAGACTACTGCCGATCCCCGTGTGTTGTTTCCTGTAATATTCCCGTGGTTTCAGGCAGAGGTACTCCTTCAACTATAACGACATCCCTTCTCCCCTTTAAATCACCGTGCCATTCATTGGGCTAGCAGGACAGATGGAAGGTGATCCTAAATTTTAAAAATCTTTGACGGATGTCTGTACTGGTCAGATCAAAGATCATCTTACCCAATATCAGTCTTCATTAGAGGCCAGTAACATTTTAAAGAAATGTGTGCTTCAGGGTCTTTGTAAGATTAAGATGGAGGTGATACATTTGCAACTATCATAGCTGTACCCTTGATTTTTTTTCAATCAAGAAAGGTTTTTCTTTCACAAGCTTGTCTAATAGGAAAAGTCATTGAAAAGTATATACTTTTCTATCACTCGGGCTGAGCTTTCAGAAATTCCTATTTGGATAAGTAGAACAATGCAATCCCACTCTTCTTTCTTCCCTGATTTGTTCAGATCATGTAGCATAGAAATCAAAATGAAAGTAGAATTAGAATTGTCCCCTTATCGTCAGCAAATTGAAGGGTAAGAAGAAGAAGGTCAGAGTTCTGTCAGTAACAGACTCTGGTTTATTCTTGCAGAATGTGAGGATATTATCAGAAAGGGAGGCGAGGTATCCGAAATGTACCTCATCCAGCCAGATCCTTTCAGCAGACCGTACAGAGTATACTGCGACATGGAAACAGAAAAAGGAGGTTAGTGTGAAATAACTGTTTCATTAAAGTATTAATTAATGTGGGTGCTAAAAATTTCAGAATTTGAATTTCATTCAAAGTTATAACTTTACTAATTACTTGAGAGTTAAGTCTGATTGACTCATTTAGAAAAGTCTTGCTGACTATGCATCAGACAAAAGACCAGAGCAGTTTCTCAAGTTCTGCTTTTTCCACCATCCCTCATGAATCAAGGTGCTACTGCAGCATGAGTGAAAATGGCAAGGCTGACCTTGTAAGCAGTGAAAACACAGACCTACAGCGAGGAAGCCATATGCTCTGCTAACCTTAAGATTAAGGTAGAAGGGCTGTATATTAACATTTCATGCTCCTTTCTCACTGGTAATTTAATCTAAACACTCTTGCTCCTGCAGGCTGGACTTTGGTTCAGAACCGGCAGGATGGCAGCGTGAATTTTGGAAGAGTATGGGATCAATATAAAAAGGGATTTGGAAATGTTGCAAAGAGTGGAGGGAAGAACTACTGTGATACACCAGGTAAAACACTGAGCATGAAGAACTCTTCTTACTGAAACTGTCTTCTCAGATTTCTTTAAACTCTTTAATTTTTTGGAATTAACTAATCCACTATAGGCAAATCATAAAGTTGCCAGAAAGTATATTGTGAAGTCTGTTTCACAGAGCTCTCGTTTGTGGCTTCTTAGGTGAATATTGGCTTGGAAATGACAAGATCAGCCAGCTTACCAAAATAGGACCCACTGAAGTTTTAATTGAAATGGAGGACTGGAATGGTGATAAAGTATCAGCTCGTTATGGAGGTTTCACCATACAGAATGAAGGAAACAAGTATCAGCTTTCTGTCAGTAACTATGACGGCAATGCAGGCAATGCACTGATGGAAGGAGCTTCACAGTTGCATGGTGAAAACAGAACAATGACCATTCACAACGGCATGTTCTTCAGTACTTATGACAGAGACAATGATGGATGGTACGTACTTTCATTAGACATTCAAAAATATAGCTTAAAATAGAGCTGAATATAGACTATTTCTCTAATTTGCTGTTAGTTTTCATGGCATTTTTGTAGTATCTTAAAATACGTTTTATCCCTGCAAGATACCAGCCAAATATCCACACAGTTCCTCTGATGGTATTCACTGTCAAGGACTGATGGTGGCAGTGCTGAGGACCATTGTCTTGATTAAGTCGGAATATTGGTACTCACTCCTGTAACACATATAATGGGGTCCCGGGGAAAGAGACAAATAGCATGTCCTACTTAAAAAATAAAGTTCTGCCTACTCAGAAGACAGGAGCTTAATGGTAAAGTACTCAATTTGGCATTATATCTCTAAACTATGTGCTATGTCTCCATCTTAGTACCTGATTACATATTTTTGAATAAAGGAATTGTTGAGATTGGGGAAGATGTGCAGTTCTCATTGGTTTGTATTCCATTGATATTGCAATTACTCTTATGAACTGCAAGGAATTGTAGTTATCAATCAGTAAATTGACATTCCGAGAGAGGTGCAGCTAAGATTTTACTTATTTTTCTTAGCTGCTTCACATTCCAAATGAACTGTGTAGTGACTACACTTGTGATAGACACTCTTTTACAGAAAGTTCAGAGAGGATTTTCAACGTTTATTATTGTTTGAAAATTCCAGTACAGGGGCAGGTGCATGTAGTCTGTTGATATGATTGCTTACATTTCATCTCTCACTCTTAACTCTTTCTTTTGCCTCATCAGGTCAACTACTGATCCAAGAAAACAGTGCTCCAAAGAAGATGGTGGTGGATGGTGGTACAACCGCTGCCACTCATCCAACCCCAATGGCAGATACTACTGGGGAGGGACCTACAGCTGGGATATGGCAAAACATGGTACAGATGATGGTATTGTATGGATGAACTGGAAGGGGTCATGGTATTCAATGAAGAAGATGAGCATGAAAATCAGGCCATACTTTCCACAGTAACCATTATCAAAATGTACAGAATCAGGGGGGTTTCTTTTAATATTTGTACCTGGTTATCTTTCTAGGCATGGTATTCAGGCTTGTCTTTATATATAAGAAATAAATATGTATGTATGAGCATATTGTGACCTGAAGGGAAAAGCTGTGTCACCTGTGAATCAATGTCTGACTGATGAAAATAACTCACAAGTGCATTTTGTTCCATTTTTCATTTGTTCATGAGACAGAAGTAACTTCTATACAACAATGCTGATGGAAAAAACCACAAACCCCAACTTGTTGCACTCTTTTACAAAGGACTTCTATATCACATTTGAAGGGGAAGAGAATTATTTTAAAATGTTTTCTAAAAATTAAATAAAGCCTTAAAACAGAAGTTTTCTGCACATGATTTTCAAGTATTTATACATTTTGCAGGGAAAAACATATTCCACCAAATAAGGTGTGATAGCCAGCAGCTAAGTACCACACAGCTGTTTGCTCACTTCCCCCTGGTGGGACGGGGGAGAGAATCGGGAGGGTAAAAGTGAGAAAACTCACAGGTTGAGATAAAGACAGTTATATGGGTAAAGCAAAGGCTGCACACACAAGCAGAGCAAGACAAGGAATTCATTCCCTACTTCCCATGGGCCGGCAGGAGTTCAGCCATCCCCAGGAAAGCCAGGCTCCCTCACACGTAACCGTTACTCGGGAGTCATTGCTCTGAATGTTGCTCCCCCTCCCTTCTTTCTTCTTCCTTTTGGTCAGTTGGGTCAACTGTCCTGGCTGTGGCCCCTCCCAACTCCTTGTGCACTTCCAGCCTACTTGTTGCTGGGGTGGGTTGAGGAGCAGAAAAGTCCTTGGCTCTGTGTGAGCCCTGCTTGGCAGTAGTACCTAACAAAAGTGTAGGCCACCAGTCAGTTCAAATCCTGTATGCTGGGTAAAATACACCCTTTCCTGTGACCTCGCTCACCTATTGCACCTCTTAATAACTCAGAGGGGACCCAGATCACTACCAGTAAATGGATTCCCATCTGAAATCTCTCATGTTGATTTAACCTGAGGGGCCCAGGAGGTTGAGGAGGAGATGTCATAGTAGCACCTCACTACACGAGTGTAAATGTCCAGCATCCCCACAAGCAGGCTTCCATCAAGGCCGCTCCACAAGATGTGAAGCAGAGCACCCTTTCTGACAGCACAGACAATTCTCTGCACATGCCTGCAAAGATGTCTTTGCTCTTCAGCAAACTCTTCAAAAACCTGTGACAGTGACTGTGTTTGAGAAGTACTGAAAAAAGGCTAAAAGTGAGCTTCTTTGCCAGCATTTGGTTATATTCGTAAATGGTGTGTAATATTCCAGCCACTGAGGCTGGGGACAAGGATGTTTGCTCATGCTTGTTTCTCAACAGAAGTACAGAAATATTAAACAGAGTAAATGCTTGTGGAATTTTATGCCATCAAGGGCAAAGGTACACACAGCATGTTCTTGCGTAATTGTGTAACAAATACAGCTGTTTTTCCATGCAGCCAGCTTTTTGCTACAAAAACCTTATTAGAGGCTGTCAGCAAGTTGCTGTTTTAAACCCTTTATCTGTAGAAGACCCTGGCTTGACACATGCAGAGAAACATCCTAAAACAGGGAAATGCATACTATAGTCAACCGGATGCTCCTTGTTGTGCTTGTGTGGGTTAGAGTCATAACCTTCCAGTGGTCACTAGAAAATAATAGGCTGTTTTAGGAGTTGTGTTTTGATGAGTTGTCATGAATTGTCTTCTTTTAAAGCTACAGTGTGCATGGCAAACTACCTGGAATTCATCACTGGGACAGAAGGTCTGCCTCCATAGTTGGAAAATCAAAGCTCGGGAGCTCCTTAAAAGTCAGTCCTAAAATTATTTTGTTGTTTATCAAAGTGTACTCCACATTAGGTGTGTGGCAAAAGTGAGAACCCAAACCACCCACAGCTCTGCCTGAGAACTGTCTCTCGCCACTCTTGTGCTCCCCTTGAAATGGAAATGAGAAGAGATGGCCTAGAGGTGTGACTGTCAAACTTGGTCAGACTTTCACGGTTCATGTTGGTGGAGGCAGGAGTTGGTGGTGCACATACTTCTACATACTTTTACTTCTTTAGCACTCTCAAACCAAATAAATAACTCAAATTATAAATATTTTTATCTCTGTTCAGGGTGTGAGCTGCCAAAGACAGACATGTCTAGGCGAAATTTATATAAAAAGGGGTCTAAAATCAGTATTTCCTTTAACAGACTTTTTGTTTTGTTTTGTTTTCTTTCGTTTTAAATTGGTTGGAAGCAGCAGCGCTGAGGTACTGACAGGCTGACTCCTGTTCTTACCTCTGCCATCAGAGTGGTTCCAAAGAATGTTTAGCAATATGGTGATAGGTGCTTATATACATAAATATAAATATATATATATATAAAAACATATATAACAGGTTTGTCAGTTATAAATAA
The DNA here is from genome assembly GCA_013400835.1 of Zapornia atra. NCBI lineage: Eukaryota > Metazoa > Chordata > Aves > Gruiformes > Rallidae > Zapornia > Zapornia atra. Next base: position 55,933 of record VZTU01015644.1, read on the forward strand.
GATGAAGGAACTCTTTTGTTGCTAATTAATCAGTGTTTATTTTTTTAAGCCACAGATGTGTCCAGTTGCCTTTCAAACTCACAGGGTAAAGGTACTCCATTAACAAATGTATAAAAAAAAGTCTTTTCAACTTGTAGTTATAACATACATATTAAAAGCCTGTCTTTCTACAGGGTTTCTATGGGCCTGATTTTCATTCTAACAGTTTTGAGGGAGTAGTCAGAGTCTCTGAACGGCAGCCAGACCACGCCGTTTTCGATCTCATAAGGGATGTTGTACCTGGGGTCGTAGTGGCCCCCCAGGTAGTAAATGCCATTGAGGTTGGCTGCCTGGCAGCTGTTGTACCACCAGCCACCCCCGTACATCTCTGCGCAGCTCTCCTCCCAGCGGTCCTGGTCTTGGTCAAAGGTGCTGAACCGCATCTGGGCATGGGATGTGTATTCGGTGCCCTCCTCCAGCCAGCCAGAGATCAGCGCGTCCCCGGCTGTCCCCTCGTAGGAGGACACGGCAAGGGCATACCCTTCTGCTTCAGACCCTACCTGTATGATGTACTCTGCATACACAGCATTTCCATCCCAGTCCTCTAACTCTACCCGAAGGAGAGTGTCATTCTGAGTCAGCAAGTGTATGTTTTCATTGCCCAGCCAGAACTCTCCTCTCCCTCTGCCATCCACGCTGCCGAAACCTCTCTTGTAGTCTTGCCAGGTCCGGTTAAAATTCACTGATCCATCCATTCTCTGTTGGATCAATAGCCATCCTCCCAAAGTGGTCTCTTGGTCGCAATAAACTGACAAAACCTTATGGGATCCCGCTGGCTTGATTTTGAAAATGCCACTTTTGGCACCAAAAGTGTGTTTCTGGCGGATATCATCACAGTCTAAAAAAAAAAGTTGATCTGGTTTGACAGGAGTTATCAGCAAAATTTCATAAAAGGTTCAGGGGAATCCAAGTACCAATATCTCTGAGGAAAATTATTAAATATGTCTTGGACTACACTAGGTATAGTCAGAGGCAACATTAAAAAGAATTCAGAAAACAAAACTTTACATACTTCTTAAATTGTGGCTTTTCTATGTAATACCCGAGTATTAATGAAATATTTTCCTTTTTGTTTCTGAGGTGGCAACAAACAGACACAGTGCTTGCATTTTAATCATCACACTGTTGTACTGTGGTATCTAAAATCAATGTGTCGGTTTGGGTATGGATGGAGTTTGGCTCCACTGCCTCAATAACTACTTGCGTGATACCCGTGTACCTTTCCCAGAGTTGGCTGTCCTTTCCTTCTTTCTTGACGATCTGAAGCTGCGTGCCTGAAAGTCTGGGGCATCCTCTGCACTCTGATCATGTTGCAACCCACCTAGCTGCTCAGTTACTTCACGGGTCTTTAGTGATTTGGTTTCGAAAGTGGAGCCTCCCTTGTTGAAACTAGAAGAGGAGCTGGTCACTACAGTCTTGGAGTGACTTGCACTGCCAGATGGGAATCCAGATGGTGAAAGGTGAAGGCCTCTAAAGTCATCTTCTTCCTCGTCTCCTAAGTCTGTAGATTTGCCTTTCCCCCCATAACTCCCTGCATGACTGGATGCTGCAGTACCTAAGTGGCCACTGCCTGTGCCAGTTACATGGCTGCTAGTTGAAATGCTGCTAGATCCATCAAAGTGTCTATTAGGAGTGAATGGAGAGTCAGGGCTAAAAAATGACTCTAGCTCAGGGAATACCCTCTCTAGCTTGTGCAAGTCACCTGCCCCACTAACATGGTACACTCTTCCTTCCCCTCCACCATGTCCTGCTCCTTGTAAATAGGAGCAGTCTGAGCCATCAGAAGAAACTGTTTTTTCAACCACTTCTTCTCTAGGGCCATCAGGGCCAGAGACAATTTTTGTGGTGGTAGTTTTGGTGCATCTACGGACACTGGAGGAGGTTTTGTCTCCAAGATTAAAGGCTTCTCTGCCATGAGTAGGAGTAAAGAGTTTGCTGCTGTGGGAAGGTCCATCCCCCCTCGATTCTGCCATGTGATACAAGCTGTCGCCTCGGGAGGGGGTTGTGTCTGTTTCTGATTTTTCTAATACCACTTGCATCTGCCTGATGTTGTTAATTATGTCCAGAGCATGCATTTCTGGCAGAGGCTTATGCTTAAAATGGTCAGGAACGCTGGAGTCCTTAAGTGGCCTTATTTTCAGTGTGCTCAAGGTGGTTGTTTGAAGCTCTGGGTGCAAGTTGATGGAGCTAGCTTGGGTAAGCTGCTTCTGGATGTTTTCATAGCCTTCTTTGTCCACCTGGTAATCAAACCCTCGAGCACAGGTTCCTTTGCAAGCTCGTATCTTAATATCAATATCCACCTACATAAACAGAGAGAAAGAACATGTTCAGGAATCATTCCTGACTTTCTCAAGCAAGTGTATCCTTTAACTGGGGAATGGGGGAAGCTACTGTGGTACCTCCCACCTACAGCTGAGCTTTTCTAAAACTTAGTTTTGAAATCACCCCTGGGTTTACTTCCACTGTAAATCCAACACTTGCAATAGCACAGTGCCCATGAGCTCCATGGAGAAGTACAAGGTAGCACATTCCAAATCTTTGCTCCCTTTATTCTCAGGGACATCTTCCTGGGTTTGGACGGAATGCTGCAGAGCTGGGCACACTCCCCGGGCACTGGGACAGAGAGGGGAAGACACTGGACTTGTCCCAGAGCCTGTCATAGCCCTGCTGTGAGGCTTGCCATCCTGGGGATACCACTGCTTTCCCAAAGTCAGATCTCTGATCCAGGGATCAAAACAGGTTTTTGAGCAAAACCGCTGTTTGTGCCAGGACTTTTCTTGCATTACCATCAGAAGAACTGGCTGCACCAATAGGCTCTAACACCAGCACTGGCTATGGGCAGCAGCACTGGGAACACCTCCCTCATCCTAGATGCTCAGACTCTCCTTACAGGAGGAGAAACACCCATACAGAGCCAGTTAGCAGCAGAAATAACATCCTTCCTGCCCACCTGAGAGCAGGAAGCAGCAGATGGGACCAGGAGTCCTCCTGAGCTCACACTGCTTCCCACACAGCAGCAAAAGAAATTCAAACTGCACAGAAAGCAACTCATTTGGGGAGCAGAACATGTTGAGAGTTGCATCGTGTTTCCTTCCAGTGGGAGCACTGCTCACCATGTACAGGACAACGGACAGACCCTATTTCTGAAGGTAAGCCCTGGAAAGAATGGAAGTTGCATAGCTGCCTACCTCCAAGCGCTTCATCTCCAACACCTGTTCTTGGATGCTGCTCTGCAGAGCTTTAATTCTGTTTACTTGAGTGACAACTCTCTGTTTTAATGTCACAATTCTCCGCCTCAGTTCTCCTGACACTTGGCTGTAGGTCTCATCAGTCTCTGAAACAGAAATGCATCTGAGTCAGCTATGGACGTGTGGCTTTCTTTCCTAGAAGAGCAGTGTATTTTCAAATACGGGATTAAAACATGTACCAAAGAACATATTTCTCATAGTACTGAGCAGGTAAAAATTACATTAGTTGTTACTAGTTGGCAGTATTACTATGTTTAGGCCGTCTCTTGATAATAGGGTCCAGCATAGCATATATTTTCACTATAAATTCACCAATGGATTATAAAACCGGGTGCAATATACTTACGCTGAGCCTTGTCCAGGTTTGGTTTTTGTAGATTTATGGTGTCCACAACTATCTGACTGGATTTTTTAAAGCTGTTTTGATTTTCTGCTAGCAGCCTCTTAATTTTGTCTATTCTGTGACTATAATCCTGGTCTGTTTCATCAATCAGTCCTTGCATTCTGCAGCCTGATGGACATTTTGTACCCTAAAATTGAAAGAGGAAATAACTGTGTTAACATCTTCACAAGTAAACCTTTTTTGGTTTTTGAACAATACATCTGCAGACTTCTGGTCATCACTGAAAACATGTTAGAAAAAAAAAATAGGGCAAGATTCTGCAAGTTGTCTTTGGGTGTCCTGTCCTGTTCATTCAATGACCCTGCCAAGGACTGGTGTAACATAGAGCAAGCCACCTGGGAGCTGGTCCTTTACCTCGTATGCCTCTGGCACTGCTGTGATGGAGTCAGTGAAGCACATCCTCAGAAATCTGTCATAAGGGGCAGATGAGGAACAAGTAAACCCTTAATTTTCTCCCTCCTCTGTTCCTCGGGGCTCATGTAAGATGTACATATATATATACATATATGTATTTCCCAAAAGGCTGCTGTAAAGACAAGTTTGCTGTCCAGTTTGAGCAAGGATGTTAGAGGCCAACTTACTTAAGCCAAAATTTCCTTGGAAAAGCTTAATGTTCTTATGGAATAAACCTCTGCCAAAATTTCATCAAATCAATATAGCATAGAAATGGGCTGAGATGCAAGAAGCAAGAGAGGGACAAATTAGCAGTTTATACACAAAGACATCGAGTCAATCATTATATTTTATTATTTTGTCATCTGACTTCCTAAAACATAAGTAGTGAAGTCTGTTATTTCTAGCTATTTCTTTTCTTTGTCTCACATCTGTCTTTCTGATGCCTTTCTCTTACCATCTCCAAACGTGGCCATGTCAACATTCTGAAAATAAATCCTTATTTTTTTCCGGCCTTCTTTTGTTTCCCCTTGCTTTTCCAGGCTTACTTTCTCTTCTGATGTCGCACCCTTGTAAACCTCTCCCTCTTTCTTTCTCCTAATTTTTTTCCTTTCTTTCTATCTGTCTTTCCCGCAGGAGATCTCTCCAGGCTGCCCGGATGTGAAGCATTACATGCCCTCCCTCAGACCTAGAGCCCATCCACGTCCTGGCTGCATGGCATGCACAGCAGCCGTCCAGGTGAGGTCCGTGAGTGACCTACTGACCAGTATCGCTTCTGCCCCCAGAGCTCATTGCTCACCCAGTCATCGTCTGCACAGATGGGCCAGTTCTTCTCATACTGGCAGCTGGACTGGGACATGTGCTCCACAATCCGGGGACCACGCCCTGCTCCACCCATCTTTTCAAAGGCAGTCTCTTCATTTTGTGCCTGCCAGGGGTTGGGGGGGGAGGGGGAAGGGGAAAAGCAAAACCAAGATTAAGTAAACAGCTGCCATGAGAAGAGAAACATGATGCAGACTTCCTCAAACACCCTGAGGCAGAGCTGGCATGTGGCGATTACGGGCATCTGGAAACCACCACACCAAGAAGTGCAAGGATTTAATCCTGATATTTCTTGTAAAAAAAAAATGAATTTGCTTGTTTTGTCAAAATAGTTTTTTCATCTCTTAAAATTAATGCTGCTCTGACGAGCTAGTGATGTTCAGGTTACATCATGCTAATATTATTCCACAAAAATCCTGTGTTCTGTGTGTAAAGATAAAATTAACTTGGAATTAGATCAAAACTGGTTAAAGTGAAGCAAAGACTTTACAAATACTATGCTCTATTTCCATTTGCTTCAATATACTTAAATTTCCATTTTCACCCTACCACCTTCAGTCTACACAAAACCAGCTTAAAGACACAACGTTATAACTAATGCAGCTTATTACATATCTTACATACAATAGAGTTTGCCTTTAGCATTCTCATTTTAATCACAGTTGCTAACTGTAAGCTTGTAGCACTGTCTTGCTTGGCATAAAGAGCAAGAAAGCTAATAGCATCGTAGTAAAAGTAAGTGTCATTGATGAATGGATTCCACTCTGCCTATGGAAAAGATGGAGACAAATAAATATACAGAGATTTTCTTCAAACCTGAGAAGCAAAAGTGCATATACACAACCTAACTCAAAGCCAAAACACTATAAGGATTCTTACTGGGTTACTGCTCAGTGAAGGACTGGAAAATAATCCTTTTTCATAAAAGAAAGCCCTGTCTTAGGGCTTGAGATGTAATTAGGTCTGACTGGGTTCCTCTGCACACCTTAAGTTCTTTTCAAGCAGCATAAATTAATCCTTGAAAAGATTAATGATTAATTATTATTATGACTAATGATTAATTCTGAAGCAGGGAAAGTTTTCCTAATTCTAGCCTCCAGTGCCAGAACCTCAGGCCTGGGGAACTGGAATGTCATTATTAAAATCAACAGATTGACATTAGTTTGATTCATCCTGAGGATCTGACCCAAGGGCCTCCTAAAGTAACAGATCAAAATATTACTTTTATGTAGTCTGTGCCCTTCCAGCATTGACAGCTCCAACAGAAGTGCTTCTGCTTTGTTACATCTGCTCCCTATAGTTCCTGTCATTTGTTAAAACATCCATATTATTCAAAAAACAATCACAAAGAGAAATGTAAAGGATCTAACATAAGATCATGAGCTGAGACCTAAATGAGAAAAGAGCAAGGTTATATTAGCATAGCTGAAAATCAAGCCTATCACTTCCCTTATCAAAAATTGAGTCTTAGCTCCAGTTTAACCTGATATTGCTGCCGCAGGAACCACTGGGTTTTAATGTGCACTTCATAATAAAGGCATTGTGTGTCATTTGTAGGTGGAAAATCCTGCTGAAGTATTATCCAAAGGAGATAGAAGTAACCCTAGTTAACATGAAAATTCCTGACTGGCTGGAGTCACTAGCATGCAGTCAGTTACGTTTAAGGCTTACAGCCTTGTCTATGAACGTATGAATTCATGTTAATATATCTGCTTAGCTGCTCCTGAAGCCAAGCAGGTTCAGTGGAATTGAATTAAGCAAAACTAGAGAGCTGGATATTCAAGAACTACTGATGAAAGCCCAGCAGTGATGTAGTTACAGTAAGCTTGTGCATATGTGTGTACATTGAATTTTATAAGCGAGGTGACAGCAAAAATGTATCTGTCTAACAAGAGAGCATGAAATAAAATCCCACTCTTCCAATCAGAAAGATATGAACAGAATCTAGTAAGCATACCCAGGCTAAGTTGAGGCACAGCAATGCACAGAGGATCCTCATTGATGTCATCTTCAGGAGAAGACTGAGCAGAACTCTGATGGAAAGGATGCTCTTCACTGGTCTTCTGTTAGTGCAATTTAAGCCTTAATGAGAAGCTGAGATTAATCATTATGTTCCCTTCTGTTTGGAGACAAAACATACCAAATGGTCTCCTCCCCATTGAGTGATTACCTAATGCCTCTTGCACAAGTTGAGCATGTTATTTGCTCCAGATAAGTTTGGACAACACCAACATGTGGGCAACACCATATATTCCTGGAAAAAAAAAAACTGCCTAAAGCTTAGTTTCTCGTAACTGGATGTTCACCTGAAATGTATGCAGGACTTAGCAGCATCCAGCAACGCTGACCTGCTGGAAGACACATACTGTGTGTGATGAGTATTTGGGTAGCATACTCAAAGACTTGATATTTTGGAAAGGGAATCATTGCTTTTTCCTTTCTGTGTGATGGTGTTCCACTGTTGGGAAATCCACTGACCTTTCCAAAACAAGTGCTAGCCTAAGAAGAGTTGATACAGTCTATCTGTGACCATGTGGTCCTCAACTGAAATTAATTCCTGAGGAGTGCAGAGCCCAGTTTACATCAGTTTTTACAGCTGGGCCTTACTGGTGTTTGTATAATTCACGATGTGTTAACACTATGCTGTCTCTTACACAAATGGTATATTATAATTTTTTATCAAATAGGATTTGATTGAAATGAACACATATTTATGGAAAGCATAGTAAAGTGGCACTTGAAAATGTCCCAGAACAGATATTGAGCATAAATAAATCTTCCTAAAGAGTCATGTCTCCTTAAGTGCTCGTATAATTGGTATAGCTTGTGTGTGGCATGATAATGTGCGTTACTGTTGTAACTCTGGAGAGCGTTGCACGGGGCTGTCAGACACTTGAGAGATGTTGCCCATGTCAAAATCTGCACTGCAGCGAGCAGGAATGAGCAAGCAAACCCTTGCTTGAGCAAATGTGAGCCTTATCAGTTGAAGGATCAAAAATATCTCTAGTTTTTTTTAAAACCGCATGATATTTGCAAAACTCTATCACCTATAAGCTGCAATATCTTATCATACCCTGCTTTAGAGAGACAAGTTTCAGCTCCAGTCTGGCATTTTACAACATATTTAATACAAAGTAGTTGATTTTGGCTTTGGATCCCTTCCAGCAGTCTGTCGGGTTTGGTCTTAGCCTCCTTTCCTCTGCTTTTCCTCATTTTCTACCTTTAGGAGTCTGGAACCCTCTCCACGTAAAGTTCGCTGCAGTTGTACTGGACCATTTGTTTCCATCCATTTCTGGCCTTGTATTTCATGCTTCTCTTACCTAGGAAAAAAATTAACTTATACTGATATTACTAATAGCAAGTTGTACGCTCAGGTAGCAGAAGAGTTCAGTAGGATGGTGCTACATTGATTAACACCTACACCACCAGGATCTGGTTTTGTATGACAAAGGTTTTCTATTATATTAAGGTTTAATCTTATCTCTGCATATTCTGAAACAAGATGTTTTGTTTCTTTCCTTTCCTTGCAACATGCTTTGTAAAGTCTTCTGCTGAATCTTATGCAGTGCCAGTAATACTATGATGCAACAAACCTTGTATGATTTCAGTAACAAGACAGACCAACTAACTTCAGCAACGGATGTCCAAACACACCACGTATTATCTGCTCACATTGAACATCAGCCAGCCATGGCTGTGTTGTTTGGTTCATAAATGCCTGTAAGAGAGCTCCTGAATTCCAAGCAGATATTAAATATACTTACACCCCAAAATGCTCATCTGCTAATATTAGGAGGGGTAAGATTGGTGATGTTTCCCTACTCCAGGTGCTACACAGTTTTGTTCACTCTGTGGCAGCAGTTCTGTGAAATAATTAATAAAAGTTTGGAAGACAAGAAAATGCTTAAAGGAGGGAAAGACCACAATGAAAGGAAGTGTTGAAGGATTAGGATTAATCATTTTATGGAACAGAGTAAAAGGACTTCATGCAAAATATACTGGGGTCCATGGAGAGTCTTGCACTCAAACCAAAAAGCTCTAATTTATCCTCCATGATAAATACAAACTCTGCTCAAAGACCACAAGCTTAGGACCTCCGTGCTCAGGAACACAAAAACTGCAGGCACAACCCTCATGCTCTCTTTTCATGTGTACACTTGTGCACTCTGCTTTACCATGGGAACACGTGTGAACCCCTTCCACCTGACATTGAGCATAGATGATGCTCTCCAGAGCAGTACATCCTTTTCATTGTATGGTGATGCTGTGCAGACTGTTCAAAGCTTCAAGGCTTTTCCTATGATGCACATCACTTTGCTACCCCAGTGCTTTACAGATGTTCATTCCCTTGGCATGACTTTCCCTTTTTCACAGCTGCCAAAGTCAGGTGAGAAGGTTAAGTCAAAAAGTAGTTATTAATTTTTGGGATCCATTTTGATAGTCTGAGTCTTCAGAACACACCACATGGGTAGATCCCACTGATGGCAGTTTTAGCTCTGCCAGCACCAGGGCTCAGTGGAACATCCAGCAGCCAGCTCTGAGACGGCTCAGTGCATTGCCTCTGGTCCCACAGGAACTGGGAGATGAGGGCAGGAATAACTCCTCATTCTGCAGGATAGCAACTGTAGCAACTGTGCCACTCCTGGCCTTACTCATTATATGCATTATAACCTATGCAACGACTAAAGCATCCTTCATAATTCAGATGTGATACGTCATGTCACCTTTTGGCTTTTCCCAATTTCTAAAAGCTTGATTTTGTGATTTTCAATAATTCTGTAATATAATAGGTCTTAAAAATCAAGCAGAAAAACTTCTGCCTTTTCAACCATGCTAACAGAGGATGAGACAGTTTGCCAGGTGGTGTCCCTGGTACTGGCAATGCTGGACGCAGCAGTAGCATGTGCCAGGCTCCCTCTGGCCCCGATGCAGTGCAGCTCTCTGGTGACTGTCAAACACAGAAAACTTAAGCTCTAGTCCAACTAAAACTAGGCCACCAAGGATAGAGGGACTATAAAAAGCTGATAATCAATCATAAATATTAGGTAAGCTAAGAGAGGCTTCCTGCTTCATGTGGAGGGGATTACTGGGTGAAGTTGGAGTGAAGGAGGAGCTCCTCTGGCTTTCCAGTTGAGGGCTGAATCTGGGCCTGACCTTCAGACTGTACCTTTGCTTTCATGTTGCAATCATCCAGTCACTTCTCCCCATGTTTGTTTGAAAGGATAAAGGCCAAGAGCTGGACAAACTTTGGATTTAACTTTAATTCACGATCAAAGGACAGAAGTGCAGTTTACTACTTCAGCTGCCCTGCTTTTGGCAGGTTGCCATGGCAATAGTGGGGGACTCTGGGGTTTGCTTCTGGTTTGTGTGCCCTAGATGTGGGCTAGCTCTTGTTTGCACAGCACTGCCCTTGCCTCCTGTCCTACCACCAGTTTCCAAGCAGTGCCTTCTCCTTGTCTGACCTGGTCCTTCTCTGGATACCTTCGCTTAGACTCTGTTCTCCTTTGGCCTCATCTCTCAGCTCCATTTTCTCTTCATATGCTCCTCAGACTGTGTAACTCATTCTGAATTCATTACTGGCAGCTGGTTCCACATTTTCCCCATGCAACATCCCAAGGACTGAGGGACCCAACAAGTCTTCCAGTCTGTCCACCTTTTTTGCCTTGTTCTACCTCTATCCCTTCTTTGTCCCCTTCTTCATCTTTTTTTGCTTGTTTTGCTTTTGCTTTGTAGAGAGCATGCAATAGAGGAAGTATTTCTGTTCCAAATGTCTCCGTTTTGTGCTATATTGGTCTTTGGAAGAGTGACTACAAGCACAAGCTATGAAAGATGGGCAAACTCATTCAAAACCTATAATGAACTTTAAAACCTGTAATGAACTTTTATAAACTTGGAGTGGGACAGGCTTGCCTAAATACAAATGATTTTCACTATAGGTCATATACGATAAAGACTGATTTAGAAGAGAGAACTATGACCTCTCAGTATATAAGAAAAAAAGGGCATTGAGTCAAATTGCAATGTATTTATTTGCAAAAATCAATACTGAAACTATTATTCTTTCTCTAAGAGAAGAAATATGAGATATATTCAGACCCCTTTCTGATACTTAGAGGGTTGGAAAGAGTAGAAGGGACCTCCAAAAGGCATGAATCATGTCAGTCTCCTTTTGGGGCCCAGAGAATATCAGTAGGCTGCAATCCTGCAGACACACTGATGAGCTATGGCATAGGACTTCTGTGAAAGATCAGGCTTCTTGGATTTTATAGCTCCAACCCTCCTGACCACTCAAGTTCTCTCCAAAGAGGTTGAAAATTATTTGTGATACATTAGAACACCAATAAACCTATCAACCGGAAGAATAAGTCGATCTTAGTTCTGATGAGCAACTCATAAAACACCAGCTCACACCAGTGACGTGTAGTTACAGCAGATTGTCATCAAACAAATCATTGCAGCCAAAAGCTAAAATGGGAGGGGCAAATCCTAGAGGAATATGGATACAGAAGTCAAAGTAACAGAGTTGAAAGAAAGGTATTTTTACTCCATGTTGCAAGTATGTAAATAATACCAACCTTAAAGTCATGTCATAGGTGGGATAAACTGAAAAGAGAAAGAAGAAGGGACTTGGCCAATGCCATTCAAGTGGCTGTTGACAGAACCAGGATCAGACTGGGCTTGCCAACCCTCAGCTTGTATCCTTCCTACTGATCTCTCTGTGCATACCGCTTCAGCTACAAGGAACCACAACAGAGGCCTCAGTGAAGAAAAATATTCAGTGAGGAATTGGGTGCTGAGGCTGGCGGTGAGTCGCGCAGCATGGACAATTGCATGCGTGCACCAGAGCCATGCAAATACAATGGTTCAGTGGTGTGGAGGGGTTGTCCCCCATCTCAAACATCTGTTAACCCCATGATGACCCTATGCTAACAATGACTTCTCACCTATTCTGAAGAAACCTCTTACGCTTTGGCTTAAAGGTAGCTTGAAGTCATAACAACCTCAGTAGAAATGACAGAGGGACAGTGGCTTGTTATACTATGGAGACTCAGATCCAGGGAAAGAGGATCAGCAGCAGCCTCACTAGAGACCTGGCCACCAAAACTGGGGAAGTGTGGAGGCAGCATAAACTGCCTTTAAATAATGTCTTATTAGTCTAATGTTGCTCTGTCTTTAAAATAAGGCATTTGAATATGCTGCTCAGAAATAGGAGGTGAGCTTCTGGTCTCTCAACAGTAGCTAAAAACAAAGACACATTTAAAATTTTTTTTTTTAATATACGAACTGGATATATATGTATATATATAAATACATTTCTATTCTAGCTCTCTGGGTTTTTGTTGAGCAATTCATCCACAAACCTAGTATGATTTGCCACTGCACCCCTCAAATGCAGTCATCAAATATTCTGAGTGAGCACATTCAGACAGCTTTGCAAAATCTTTGCTGTTCTTGATCTGTGCTGTGAGTTTGCTCATGTGGATCACTTGGAAAGTTATTACCATATCTAGAAAAAGAAAATGTAAGTGAAATGTAATTAATTAATGCTGCCAATCTTAACAGGTTTTGGTCCGACACTGGCAATACACTAGATTTTTAAATATTTATGAATCAAAAAGGGGGCATTTGGGAACAGTTGTACAGCGTAATGCTGTGTACTGTATAGCAAATTAAACTTTTATTTTTATGTATTTGAGAATATTTGAGAAACTTGTTAGTATGTTTACTCTGAAGTAAAGTATTTGTTCTTGGTCATTACACTCAATTAAGTACACTTCTTAACACATCCTGATTGAAAATGTATTCATCACTACATAATAAGCTCAGTTAAGTAGCCTTCATCCCTAAAGGAGGCCTCTTTTAAGTTGCTGTGTACTTTGATCTATGTCACAAATCAATTTTGTCAGAAAACAGAAGGAAAACTTTTGGAAACAAGCCACATTTTATGGAGAAAGAGCTCCAACATTTGCCTTTAAACAAACAGTAGAAACTACTGACATGACTGAATCAAACAGGTTTGGTTGCAGATAACCTTCCAACCATCATAAGGTTTACTTTGTTTTGCTTGGCCAACTGTAGAGCACAGAGAACAATTTCAGATTTTTTGTAATAATCAAAAATTTATTAAGAATTTGTACAGAAACAAAAATATACAGAGGTAAGCACAGTCGATGGTGTTTTATAGTCAAAACTGAACTGTGTAATGTTCAGTGTCTAAGAGATAAAAGATTTGTTTTCACTGTTCACATCAGTCTTAGTGAAAATGTCCCTTTACGCATCTCCAACCTACAACAGAAAAAAAAAAGCACATTTCAGTCATTTTCTAAGGAAAGAATCACAGAATCACAGAATCATAGAACATGTTAGGTCGGAAGGGACCTTTAAAGGTCATCTTGTCCAACCCCCCTGCAGTAAGCAGGGAAACCTTTAAATAGATCAGGTTGCTCAGAGCTTCATCAAGCCAGCAAAATGCTCTGATGACATGATAGAGTTCATACATAGTTACACTAGTTGCAAATTAAAAATATAACATTTAAAACACACAAGGGCAAGGTATTGTTTCTGATCATGATACTTTATCTGTGAAAAGAGACAGTAATGGGGAAGGTATACTAAAATCAAAGTACAAATATTTCTGTGACAAAATGGTAATTACAGCCAACTTCTCCAAGATGCAGTGGGCTTAGCACTTCAGCTGTCCATGCTTACCATTTGAAATGATACCTATGTTCTTTTATCAGTTTCAATATATGCTGTGGTCAAACCAACCTGTTTGGCGCTCCCTAAGTTGTGCTGCTGTCCATCTACAGACAGTCTGTTGAATGGGATGATTTTCATTGCGGTTTTCTTCATGGAGTACCACCGGTCATGCCAGGTTGCCCAGATAATGCCATTGTCATGTCCAAATGGACCAATCTCTTTCGGTGCGTACACACCACCTAAAAATATCAGTTGGAGCAAAACACTTAGTTGCTTTCTAAAGTAGTAAAGATGTCTGTATTTTTTGTCTGATACTAAAACTTCTGTGGCATCCCTGGGCATGCTAACAGGCCCTGCTCACTGCCCTCTGCCCCTAGTTAGCTTCTCTCGTGACTAATTCTTCCCCTTGGGCCTAGAGAGTAGACACAAACTCTCACTGCTAGTGTTTTCAGTTGTTGCAAGGAATGGGTTATACCAGCTTTGGAAAAATCAGATGGTAAAGCATATTCAGTGAAAGTGACCCATTTGTCTATGAAATGTGGTGTCCTGGATTATAGGTATTTAGAAGATACTTTACCTGTATAATATTTGCCATTGAGGTGGGCAGCATGACATCGGTTCATCCACCATCCAGATCCATCTTGCTCAGCACAGTTGCCCTCTATGAATCTATCGTTGTCGTTATCATAAGTACTGAACTGCATGCCATTATGATAGGTGAAGGATTTGTCACTTACATCTTCTCCAAAACTAAAGCCATCAAAGGCATCCCCAGCTTCACCACCAATAAAGTAGGCATAAGTCAGTCGATATTTGTCTTCTTCGGATCCTACTTTGAATACAGCATAGTCAGCGGTGCTGTTAACAAAGGATAATGGTGAATATAAACATGCTGCACTCCCAGTACATGCACAAATGAAAAATGCATAGATGTTAGCACTGCAGAAAAGGCATTTATGGCATCCCAGCATTTGAAAAAGCATTGTTTTTGCATGACTGTGTGCCTCAGTTCAGTAACATGCATCCAAACAACTTCCGTGCTCCAGAATCAGACACATTTTCTGACTACTGATCTTCAGCAATGTAAAAAGATCTACATTATATCAACATGCATATATATATATCTATCTCCCAGGTTCATAATGCTTAGGCTTACTTAGGTCATGAGAAAATTCTTGGCAGGAGGAAGGAGTGCATGTCTCAAGAAATAGCAAGGATAGAAAGCCCTCCTGAAGAATGAAATACATGGATAGGATAGGATAGGACAGGACAGGACAGAACAGAGTAGCTCAGCTGGAAGGGGTCTACATCTGGAACAATTATCTAGTCCATAAGATGCATAAGGTGTGAAGAAAATTGAAGAAACAGATTCCTTCTGCAAATAAACAAGGACTGGCAGCACATAACCCTCAGTCACACACACAGTGCCAATGCAGTGTCCTATGCATGTTAGCAGGTATAAGGGATCATCAGTTTTTCACACAGCTGTACAAACTGATACAGCAGTGGGAGCAGTAAGGTCTAAGCTGTCACTTTCAGAAACATCATGAGCAAGTACCTTTTTTTGCCATTCCAGTCCTCCAGTTCTATTCTTAAGGTGTATGGGAGAGCGGACTGTGTAGTTATTAAATGAATCTTTTCATTGCCCAGCCAGAACTCAGTGGTGTCATCTGGAGAGAGATGTCCAAATCCTTCCTTGTACTGAACCCAGTTTTTCTTGAAGTCCTCACTCCCATCCAGTCTCTGCGGAAGAAAACCCACAAAACCAAAACAAAAAGAAGAACCCCCAAAACATGAATTAACAAAGTTATGTATCTTATGTAGGTAAATAAAAACAGTGCTGATGAAATAAGCTTTCTTATGGTAATAATATGTAAGTGGCATACCCTCTGTAGTACTGTCCAGCCATTGCCATATGAGTCAATCTCACAGTAGACTAGGAATTGCTGCTTGGCTTTCTGAGGCTTGATAAAGTAAAGCCCACTTTTTCTGGCACCTTTATTTGCAATATCTTGACAATCTGAAGTAAAGATATTCAGAGGATCATTAATCTTGCTACAGTTGTATTCTCAGATGTATTTGATATTGTAACTTTGATAGTGCAAGAAATACAACTAATCTAAATGTCATTGTTGCAAGGTTAGCTACCTAATCCACAGACTGTAATATCATTGCTGTAAAATCCTACTAAAGGTCACAGAACTTGTGTAAGATGAGGAATTCGGTCTCACATACAGCTTAAGCCATTTATACAACACAGTTGTTGCAGTAATTTCTATGGAAACAAAAATTGCATTTTTTGAGTTAACGGAATAATTGCATTTTTTTCAGGTGACTCAGTAGAGATGATAATGAATTACCTTCCTTTTCTCTTATACCCATAGAAACTCTCCTTCTGTTCCTTGTGTTGAGCATACATTTTAGGATAATCCTATTTTGGCCAAAAAGGCCAAAGGAGCAAGTGAGACCTCTTGTTCCATCTGAACACCCTGTTTGCAGAGCATCTACCTAGCACTGGATTCATAACTTGCAACCTTTGCCAAAATATACGGCCCATAAGATTACAAATAACTGTGATGCCAGCTGGCAATACTTGTAATTGAATTAACCCTCCACCACACAAGAGGTATTTTGTGCACCTCTTCCAGTCAGCTCCTGTATTTCAGCTGTGTCTCTGCATGGCGCCTGGCAGTGTGCCTCAAGCTGAGCAATCTTCTGTTTCAGCTGTGTGATCCTGTTGCTGTTCAGTATATACGTATCTGTCAACTGTCTGGACAGAGAGACATAAACATTACTTGTTTCAGCTGTTTCTGAATATGTAATATGCATTTCCCTGCACACTTGCCTCACCTAGGTATTTCTCTTTACTTGTCTATGAATTTGTAAAACATACATGCTGCAAATAAACTGCAGCGTCAAAATGCCTGAATCATAATTGATATTATGTTATATAGAAGTAGAGATTTTTCTGCATTCAGGTAAAAAACATATCCTATGGATTTAGAAAAGTTAACAATGTTTTAAATTTTATTTTCTTTGTCAGTTTACAAAAGACTACCACTGAGTTGATAGTTACTTGTGATTTATATCAATGCAACTGAGCTGATTTTCATGGATATATGCAGAAAAATTAGCCAGACTGAATGATTGTACAAATATTGCCCACACTCTGCACTACAGCACAAACTCATAAAATCTCCACAGGTCATGAAAAAAAAAAAAGAGGAGTAGCTGGCAGAGCTAAAGATACATAAATAAAAATATCTCCATGATTCCTGGCATTCTTATGTTGCACTTTTTGCACAATTAATGCCTTATGCAGATGAGCAGAGATTACAATAGCAGATCCTCATGATCCTTCTGGGTCTCGCTATAGGCAGCGGCTGACAGCGTGGGCACTGTGGTCCACACAAACACAAAGACCTTTCTTGGGGAGCCCTAGCTGCACTTGGTAAAGGGAGAAAGAAAACAGTTTGGCTTGTCAAGTGACAGAAGAAGTGAAAGATACCTACTGTATAGTACTTTCATGAGACAAAATAGTGTTCTCATATCTGATAATTTCTTCAATTATTTTCTTGGATTTTTGAGTAAAATCATCAACTGTACCTGTAAGACAGACAAAGGTAAAATATTATCGCAATTAGGCAAATTAGAAAACTACATAAATTGTATTTTTCAATTGCATAGTTATTTTCATATTCTCACTTGGTAGTGTCTGCTTCTCTGAAGGATAGAGGCTTTGGATGTGTTGAATCACAATTTCTGTTGTTCCCGAGGAATTACTAATTTGCTGCAAAATTCTCTCCATTTCCTGCAGCTCACTATCCATAGTGAGATGGTATTTATTAAAGAAATCTGCAATGCCACAGGTTGTTGGGCAGTAGCTACCCTAAAAAGGAAAGAATAATTATTGAAAATGCTTCAGGACCAAAAAAAAACAGAGAGCAGAATATTTGGGCAGGGGAACTTCCAGGCTCTGCTCATGCAGACGATTTTTGGATAAAAAAGGGCAGGCATTTCCCACCTGGTCTGCAGTGTTTGAATTTAAAGAGGCAGTTTAATTTAACACTGTGTGTACATACACACACAGCAAGAAAAAGGTGCATCCTGTTCTTTGTAGCCTCTGAGCATATGCTTTTGTCAGCAGTGCCGCCTGCCTCACCGCTTTACCAAGCACACACCTCTATAAATGGATAACGGGTTTAATAAGCATTTAAATTAACAATTGAAGACCACCTAAAGCTACAGGTGATAATGGTAGTAAATGATCAGCGTAGAAAAGCTTTAACTAGACTTTTATGATAAAAGAAAATTACTTACAAAACGTTCATCTAGTATGCAGCAGTTTTCTCTGGTGGCAATGTACTGAAGAGAAGAAAGAAGACCATTTTCAGTGAATTTTCTCCTATGGCATTTTCCGCGCCCATGTGTTTTCTAACACTGTCTCCTCACTTACCGCCATGCTGGTAGGAAAGAGCAGGGAGAGGAGAGGCCCCAGGGAAGCCCAGCTCCATAACCTCAGCACCATCATGTCTGTCCTGCCAGTCACTGCTGACTGCTCAGTGCAAGCTGTGCACTCAGCAGCCGAAAATGTTCAACCCAGCACAGGGCGTCGGTTTAAGGGAGCAGGCTGAAGCTGGGGGCGGGCACTGGGAGGTGTCGGGAAGAGGTGGAGTAGGGGGTTGAGGTGGATTCCCAGAATTTGCACACATATCTTACTCCTCCCGTTTTCAGAACCTGCTTCCCACTTATCAGTGGTCTCAGGGGAGGCAGGAAGGTGGGACAAGGCACAGAGATGCTGCTTCTAGTAACACCAGTGTAAGAAACCCCTTGATATCTTTGGGATGGGGCTGGCAGAAGTTTCACTCAAATAGTGTGAGGAAAAGCCACAGTAACTGAAATACATATAACAACTAACAATACCCTAACAATAAATACTAAGAATATCTTCTGGTTCTGTACCACTTTCCCAAAACTTCCTTGCTGGGGAACTGACATCATCCATATTCGCCCTACTGAATACACCCAAAAGACTGGTGACAGGCTCCCTCTTCCACTATGGACTTTATCCCAGCCAAAAATATTTTATGTACATTCTTCTGCTTACTATCTGTATCAATAGCATTAAATACCTTTCTACTCATGCCCTGCACCTGAGCTTTAGGCAGTGTCTTCTGATACATTCTGCTTTTGCGTCTGTACAATATAATGTGCGATGAGACAACGTTGAATGAAGCTTTTGACTTCAATGTATGTTTGCCCAAATAATGAAAACAATGATGGGACTGGGGCTTACTGCTGGATCTGTTGTTACTGGGGTCAGCTTTGTGTTTCAGGCAAATGACTTCACCTCTGTATATCAGGATTGATGCTTCAACTTTGCTTAATAGGTATGCAAAATTCACGGACAAAAGCACCATATGGAAGCTGATTGTTATATTATTATGAAATTAGATATGATTATGCATTGAAGCATGGACAGTTTCTGACCTGTATATCCTCTTTTCATCTGGTCATATCTGGTCAACCAGGTTTCCCATATGGACCACATATTGCCAGAAGGAAATCTGAGCATTTATGATGCTAAAAATCATATTTGTGGGACACTTCTGTGAAGCAGAAGCACTGTTCATGGAAGAGTCAGCTTTCCAGTAACTGTACTGATGGCCAGTAAGTTACCTGCCAGGCTGCCAAAAGTTCTTTCCGCGGGATGACCGATGCTAAAAGTTTACCTTTCCAAATCTGGCATCAATTACCTTCAAGAGTCATATGCAGTGTGTCCTTACTGATACAAATAGGGCTTGACTCCACCTTTTACATGGTTAGTTCTGTTTCCTAGAGTTAAAATAAAGTAAATAAATAAAACTGGGTAAAAGTCTACCTGCTCTTGTGTTTTCTACTGTTGCTTCATTAATGCCATTAATGTGGACTCAGGAAACTACCTCCTCACTGCTGCTGCTCACACATTGCTTGAGCTTGCTTTGCTGCTTCACTGCCTGCAGGTCGTGAAGAAGGGGCAGAGGATCCTGGAGGTACAATTTCAGTGGCTGCACACCACCAGGGTTCCCTCAGATATGATAACATAGTGTGAACAGGTTGCTGCATGAACTTCGTGAAGTAAACCAGCTTCAATCACAGATACGGACTCAAGAGTGCAGATGGGCATGCAATGTTCATGACGTGACAGGCGAACCATGTCACACAATGGAGGGATTCCTCCTTTAATAGAGTAAAGAACATACATACCCTTCCCTTTTGTCACTGACAGTAGTACATATAGGCTTGAAACTCAGAAGAATATTTGGTAACAGAATATAGAAAATTGTCTTGTGGTCTTAGGCAAGAATTTCAGGAGTGGGAAAAGATGCCAACAATAAAGACTGGTAGTAATAGCTTAGTTAATCTTGAGATAGAATGCCTAACATTTTAGAATTCAATGCATAGTTTCACTGTTTTGGGTAATTGGCTAGTTGGGTTGGTAAAACAAAAGGATCATTATGTTCACAAATGGATTAGGAATAGGAAAGCTGATTTCAGTGAGGTGCTTGTATTACACTGTACAGATGTAAATTTATGAAGCAATCGATATTAAATATTGCTTTAATGACTATCAAAAATCTGTACACTGCATTTATAATTGTAACCTAGTTCTAATTCTGGTTGCAACTGCTTGTACTTCTTAGTGGAAGACGTAAATATTTAAACCTCAGGAAATTTTTGTTTGCTTTACTGATTGTGTGGTCATGACTTAGCCTTGAATAATTAATTCTTTCCATACATTTGCTTCCTTTTCTTCTATGGTTTCAGCTTGTATGACTTAGAAAGAACTTACTTCTGCTTTTCGTTAAATTGAAAACAACATGCACCCTTAGTGGAACAGCTATATAGCATTTTGTCTAACCCACATACCATTTTGTCTTGGTTGGTCCTGGCTGCAAAATAGCTGACCTGTTTATCAGAAAAACGTGCTAGAGACCTGGTTGTACCCTGCGACGTGTCCTACATAATTTGACTCTGCTGATTTTCTGGCCAGGTTTGTTGATTGGTTTTTTTTTGCCTTCCAGTAAGTCTTTTTGCTGATTTGGTAACAAATGAGAAACGATTCCTGTAGCAGAGGCAGAAGGAAGAGTTTTTAAATTCAGTTGACACTTTTCTTGCAATTTATTTCTTGAGTAGGTAGTAAATATGAATCATGATTTGTTTAAAAGAGCATTCTTTGATTCAATTTTGATTAGCGTTTTTGTCAAACAGCCAGTAGGTATGCAACACTTCCTGTTATTCACAGTAAATCTCCCTTCAGAAATGCACTTGCATTTGTAAATGAGCTCCTGGATACCAGAGCTTAACCCCCTTTGCATGGTCAGTCAATGAGTGAGTGATAATTAGGATGATAAATGGACAATTTAAAAGCTGCCAGGTATTGAAGTTGTGCTGCTGGTGTGCTACAAAAGCAACTGGTTTACAAATAGAAAAGTGAAAACGAAAAAAGGAAACTGTTGTAACTGATCTTTCTCTTTCTCTTTCAATATTCAAAATTTGGGCAAAAGGTAAATGGCAACATTTTTGCCAATCGGATAGTCCACTCTCTGCAAGAGATTTCCTCCTCACCTTTCCTGAAGTGAAATGCTGGTGGATTCCTGAGTCAGCAAAACTCAGTTATTCTGCATGGGAGAGGCTGTAATTTCTTTTCAGTTATGGCAGCAGTACCGTTACTCACAGTTTCTGCTCAGATACAGGCTGGAAACCACCTGTTTCTGCAGAAAAGTATGAAGTGTATGTATTTCCTGTCTGTTGTGTCTTTCTATTCTGGAAAGAATACATGGAATATTTTGCTGCATGCACACTGTGGTTACAGAAAAAAGTACTTTGACTTGCTTTAGAATATATTCTTATATAATGGTGGGATAATATGCGTTTTTAAATCCAAGCAGGGAAACTCCACTGATGTATGACTGCTAAAAGTAATTTGGTTTGTGACTCATATTCTGGTGGCCCTTTCTCCCAGCACTTTTTTTTCTGCAGAATATAGCCATGTAAAAGACACCTTTGATTTCTGCAAAGAATCATCATGTTTTATGTAGCTAATGTGTCTTATTTTGATTTCAAATATTACTACAAAATTTCAAAAGTACTTTACAGTCAAAAAGGCTAAAAATCAGGGCACCTTGTCATTCAAGTACTTCTGAAAATACCCCATGTCCATCAGCCAGAATTTTGATACCTTGAATGAGCTTTTCTCTTATTATTTAAAAATTCTATGGTCTCTCTTTTTAGTGCTTGCTTACTTTGATGCTTTTCAGATTTTATTTGAACTTCATTCTAGTCTTAAGGAATAAAGAGAGAACTTATCTCCTAAAAGCAACAGAAACATGATATAAATGGAGGAAACCAGCATAGTTCAGAGGATTACATAAAATGTTGCTTTGTCACGGCTGAAGTCTTTCTGAGTCCAAGGCATAGGATGTTACACTTCAACGTGTTTAAAAATCTACTAAACTTACTACAACCCCCCAAACTATGTGTTAGGATCAGTTTATTGAGCTTTGAGTTGCTTGTGCCTTACGCAGAGGTATTAGGGAGAACCTCACAAATTCTCTCCCTTTACTGATTTACAGAGATCATTTTCAACTGTTGATTCACTCAGGAAAGGTTGGTTTTCAGACTGTCTGCAAAAGAGAGATTGCAATGCATGCTTTACCTTGAGGGCAAGAGCAGTGAACTCTGTTTGTTAAACAAAGAGATGCACCAATTTGTGGGAATGAGTTAAGTCATAAATTCAAATATTTGCTGAATATTTTGTAATTAGTTGAGAGGACAGAGCCTCAATAAACTAAACAGAGACTACTCAATAACCTAAACTATTTGTCGGTACCTTCTGATAATATTGGTTTGGACAGGAACTTATTTACAGTGACATTAAAGGAAACCCTACAAAAAATTGTAATATATTTCACAATAAAACCCTGGCCTGTGAAATACCTTGCTTGTACTTTTTTAATCAATCAGAGGAAGCTTGACTGTCAGAAAAATCCTAGAAAATTAACGGAAAGTATATTTGCTCTGGAAAAATGTACTCTGCTTTGTCTGCCCTGACTTCCAGGATTAGCTCTGAACACTATCAATGCAGGATGACAGCATTAGAAGAATGGATTTCATATTTTCTTTGCACATCATCTGTGCTCCATGCTGGTGCATGAGTCTGCTTACAGGGAGGGAAGAGCAGGCCTGCATTTGAAACACTGATGGCACTTGTGTAGTAAAAGTGAATCAAAGTATTGGGATCACTGAAGGAAACTGAATCTCAGACTTACCTACACTTGAACAGTGAACAGGAAAATGATTTTTTTTTAAACTCTGTAAACCTTTTTCTTTCTCCAGCATAAAAGTTAAAGCCAGGAGATTTTTTTTCTCCCTTGTCACAATTTATGAGAGGAATTAAAAATTCTCCTACCATGTGACAGATTGTCCATTATTTTTGACCTGTATCCCCTGTATAGGCCACAGATACAGTCAAGTGTTTTACTAACACCTGCTTGTGTGAATTTCACATGAGCTTGTTACTGACTGTATCTTCTTCTGAGCTTTACTGAAAACCACACAGTGCCATCTCATGTCCTCAAAGAGCACTACATTTCTTTGAATACCTGGGAAATCACATAAAGGCCAAGATCTCAAAATTAAGACTTGACCATCACAGAATGCTGCTTCCCAAGCCTACCTGGAAAAGAGCCTTTTAGTAACTTGCCTCTGTTTTCACCGAACCAAT
Organism: Zapornia atra; assembly: GCA_013400835.1. Classification (NCBI taxonomy): domain Eukaryota; kingdom Metazoa; phylum Chordata; class Aves; order Gruiformes; family Rallidae; genus Zapornia; species Zapornia atra. The sequence continues at coordinate 79,304 of VZTU01015644.1, forward strand.
CCTAACACTGTGTGTGAAATACTGGGCACTGAGCTAATCATTGCTGCTCGTGTTGGAATCATGATGATGACAATGAAAACTCACAGTCTTTAAGAAAACCATCTGTCTAATCAAATGGAGGGAACAGAGGGAGTGTGTAAAGTAATTCACTGATGAAATGGATCATTTTGTTGGAGTCCCAGCAAGCTTATTGTATAGCTTACTATGCACAAGTCTAAATTGAGTAAGAAGCACATTTCACTGGGGAAAGAACAAAATGCTGGCTTTGATCCCTTCATCTCTTCAGAGCACCACTGCAAATAATGGAAACAAACCTAAATCTTTTCCTTATGCTTTTGACAGATCAACTATTGGGTGTGTCTAAGTATTTTATACATGTTGGATATGAAATCTTTCTCACACATGCAAATTTACTAAAACTGTATTTAAGACTCCCTAAGGGGCTTTAAAAGGTTTTTGGCAAAGCAAGATCCAGCCTGTCACAAAACCCTGGGCAGTTGCTGTCAGAAATCCATGCCACAAAAGTATTTGAAAGGCATTAAAAGAATAAAGCACCTTCTCGATTCCGGGACTCCTCTACCAATTTACACATGTGCATGTGAATATTTGTATCTTAATGTAGCTAAGGAGCGTTTGTTCATCTGGGTTGAAATACACGCATTTGCCTCTTTGCACAGTGCAGGCAGTAGAAGCATGTGACACTTTTTGGGGGCCAGGGGTGAGGACGGTGGTGAAACACAGCCATCTACTGGCCTCTGGTTCGCTTTGTTTCAGCAGCTTTGTCGTCTCACGTCCAGAAATTCGGGTTTGCAGGACAAAAATCTTATCCCAACACATTTCAGAGGGAATTTTATTACATTCGTGGGTTATGAATTATTATGTTGGTTACTGATGGGCATTTATTTTCTATATGTTTAGGCACAGAAGTGAGTGAGGACTGCAGCTCATTGATTATGGAGTCTCAGCCAAGCTATTTCTGTATTTCACCACAGGATTTGAGCCCATCGCAAGACTTGATGAAGGTTAGCCACATTTTATGCTGTGTTACAATATTTTAGAATCTTACTGCAATGTATTCACTAGTGAATCACACATGGAAGACACTTTAAAATATAACTGCTGAGAGTGTTTGTCTTTATGACTGCACTGATAGTTTTGTATTTTGTATCAGACAGTGCTCTTTCTGGTTCTTGCTTCAACGTTTACTTTAAGGAGCTACAGTAAATATACATTATTTATTATTTAGAACATAAATATACATTATTTATTTATTATTTAGAACAAAGCTATCATGAGCCTGCTCTGTACACATAACAGTGTTGGTTTTTTCCCCCACTGCGATTATGTGGATGTTTACTAGTTTATAGGGAATCAAAACCTTCATGCTTTCAACGTAAATACTTCAATAATTGAATAATCAAAAGTTAGGTCCTCTCTGTGTTGTTAACTAACTTTCCTTTCTCTGAGACATCGTTGGTTCTGCCTGTTTAGTTACTTAGTACAGTAATTGTTCGTCATGTTTCAGGCACTGAGGTTAGAAGACAGTGCTTTATGACCCTTTTGCAATAGGAAAACATAAATAAACAAATTATTCAGCATGATTCTTTCCTATCTTCTCTCAACTGCATCATTTCTAACTGTGACTTAAAATTAGTCTAATTGGATGCTTAATCAACAACTTTCAAAAGTACTTATTTAAATATTTTCAACATGGCTACTTTTTATGTCAGGAAAACCACCTCTTGTCATCACATCCGTAGCATCATCAGTGTCACAGTGAACGTTGTATTTTTTAGCATTCCTGCAAAGAGCCCAAATGTTACTTTGTAAGCAGTAATTCAAAACCATCTAGAATTGAAGCACGTGTTAAGGCAGACATAGCTGTTACTGCATCGCATCAGCATGTATGAATCCTATGCACAGTCCTTATCACATGAGATGGACGGCATGGATTTTCTCTAGACAGGGTGCTGCTCTGCAGTACCTTCACACGATTAGCCATCTGCGGAGATGTTCAAAGACAGCCGTATGATTCAGACTTCAAGACTGGGAAATGATTCCTCCTCCCTCTTGTACTGGGCAACTTGCTGGGTTGGTGACATGTACCTCACGTCCGCTGACCAGAAATTCAGTCAGGGAGCAGAGAAACCCTTCCTGTCAAAACTGCCATAGGTATTCCCACAGAAAGCCTTATTTCTTAATAGATGCATTTTTTTCTTTAGGGGAGGAGGAACGTGTTTCACAAAAATTCCATAACCAGAGGGTCTGATGTGCTTGTGACACTGCCACGCACCTGAATGGGGCTTCCACTTGTCAGGTTCACACCCGCACCCCACTCTTGGTGGTTCGGTAGTGACAGGGGTGCCCTTGACAACCCTGGAGCACCTGAGGTACGCAGCAGCCCCAAACGTGCCTGCCATTGATCCCCGTCCCGCGCGGGACAGGATCAAACCAGAGACGCCCCGTTTGGGCGCGTCCTGGTGTGCGGCCATCCCAGTCCTTCAGCGGCCTGGCACCGCCGCGTTGAGCAGAGCGGGCCGGCCGGGCGGACCGAGCACTACCAGACCTGTCATTTTGCCCCGCAACCCCGGGGTTTGTAAACTGTGTCCCGCCCACTTCTCCAGCCGTTTCCGCAGTCTCTTAGCACGCCCCCGGGAGCTCTTAGACTGCTGCCGCGGTTTGGGCTGGGCTGGGGCGGGCCAGTCGCGGGGCGGGTCCGGGTCTCAGCCAGGGGCGGTGTTCTTCGGCCCGCCTGCAGCCACCATGAGCTACGCTGCGCTGCTGGGGCTTCGGGGGCCGCGGTTCCTGGGGGCTGCGGCCCGCCCGCCCTGCTGGAGCAGGCAGCGCAGCAGTGGCTGCGAGCCCCCGGCGGGTGCCGCGGTGCGCATTGGCTGCGCCTCAGGCTTCTGGGGCGACACGGCGACCGCAGGTAGGAGGCGGCGCGGGGAGGGCGCGGCTGCCCGCGGGGGCGGCGGGGACATCCATCCTGGCTGGGCGGTCTTTGGGACGCCGAGGCCTGGCGGAGCCGCCGGCCGGGCGTGCAGAGGAGTGGCGGCTGCTAGCTTCGCGAACTGCGCCGTTGCGTAAGCGGCCGGGCCGGGACCGCCGCTGTGCGCCCGTCCGGGCCGGGCCGCCCGCAAGGCCGTCACCAAGGGCAGAGGCGGGAC
>VZTU01015644.1:82491-93900 GCA_013400835.1 Zapornia atra
CGCGGCCGGGCGGGATGAGGCGGGTGTCCCGCGGTACTAACAGCGGCTTCTCCCGTCCCGGCAGTGCCGCAGCTGCTGTACGGAGGGAAGCTGGATTTCCTCGTCTTCGATTATCTCTCCGAGATCACCATGTCGCTGCTGACGGCCGCGAAAGCCCGGTCTCCTGTAAGTGGCCTCAGAGAGCCGCTGCCCAGCCCGAGAGGGCCGGGCTGGGTGTGGTGTAGCCCCGCGGTGAGGCGGGGGGGCTACGGTACCTTCCCAACTCTCCCCCAACCCGGATTACGCTCGGAGGCTGTTGAAAAAACATGTATGGTTATGGGGACGTGTGTGCTTTTGCATGCTCATTACTTGCATGCATTTATTTTCATATATTCAGTTTCATCTCGTAGAAGCATTCACGTCCTTTTCTATGGTCCCTTTGTTACAGTATGATCGAAATGTCTTGAGAACTAGTTCTTCGCTATTTTCTCTTGTCTGTTAACCAAGACAAGGGGTTGTGTGGACTTAACAAATGGTTACAACTTTTAATTATTTCAGCTTTTAGGCTACACTCCGGATTTTGTCTCTGCTGCCATTGCTCCCTATATAAACGATATTCACAGGAAAGGTACGCTACTCTTTGTGTCAATTTGTATGTTAAATAAGTTCAATTGCTTATGTGGGTTTTACTGTTCCTATAAACAGCTGTTTTCATCCCAGTGTTTGCTGTCCTCTGGGAGTAATGACTTAAACATCAGCAAACATCCCACCGTAATAGATGAGAAGTACAGGTCTGACAGTGACATTTAATTTTGGGCCAATTTGAAGTAGTATAAATACATACATGTATCTCCATTTATTTCTTACTGTAGCTTTCATTTGTGAGTTGCATTACAGATCTTTGTTAAAATATGCAATCTAGATTTTTTTTTTCAATGCAATCAAAAGTTCTCAACTTTCTTTTATAGTTCTGGAATATCACTTGTTGTTCTGATCTGTTTTTTTCTATTTACATTAGTACAACTTTGCAGTTTTCTGAGATTGAGAGGACAAAGGGGATTACATATAAGTACTCAATACCTTGTTAACACAGTCTAGAATTTATAGATGGTTGCACATTTCTGCTAAAATGCAGTTGTTTGGAGAGTGTGGATGCTTCAGTGACTGGTGTCAAATAGTATTGCTTTTGGAGTTGTTTTGACGCTGTCTGCCTCATCATGTATGTCTTTTGGGTTACTCCTTACGCTCATAAAGGAAAGATGAGAAATACCTAACAATTATACTTCTCTAAACAATTTTCTATTGATTTGCACTGATCCTTTCACAGATTAAATAGTGTTCATATTTTAATGTAACTTTAGTACTTGATTAGATGTCTGACATCTTGCTTGTGTTTCAGTATGCTTTAAGTTTCTAAAACGTAAGTGATTGTTGCTGCTGCTGGAATTCAGTTGCCTTTTTTGTTTAGGTGTTCGTGTCATCAGTAATGCTGGTGGAATTAATCCACTTGCTTGTGCAGCTGCTCTTCAGGAGGTGGCAAAGAAAGCAGATGTTGATTTGAAAATAGCTGTTGTTGCTGGAGATGACCTAATGAGTGAGGTAGGTTACTTTGTCTTAAGGCTTTGTAGTGTTGAAGTTATTTTCATTTACGTAACATTAAGGTGGAATTTACTGTCCTGAAGGAACTTACTTTGTGTATGTTTATGCAGTAGCTGTCTACTGTTAAAATCTAAAAACTGTGCTTCCTTTGTTTTCTCTCTTTATGCATGAAACTATGGGCACACTTTGTTTGCCATGTGATGGGTGTGAATTTTATAAGACTGAATGTGCTATTTATCTTTTTGAATCAAACTGTTAATTTGATGTAAAGTCTAGTGTGTTTAAATCTCTGCCTGTAATTTGGAAAATTATTCCTTGTTACTCCTTGCACACTCTTGAATGTGGAAGATGGTCAAGGAAGATTCTTTATTTGGGAATTAGTGCAGTGCTTGTACTTTCTTTCAAGAAACTTTTGCCGTACTGAAATTACTTCAGCATCAGTGGTGCAGAATTTCCTTACCAATACAACAGTGAAATGGCCATTATTTGGGCTTGGTGTGGATGTTTCTGATCTGAAATGAATGATTTCCCATGTAATTGTCAGTACAAAGCTTCCAGGAGCAAGAAGGTTTTTACTGTCTACAGACAACTTTCACTGACACCAGACATTATAAATTACAGTAGGAACTGTTATTTGTGGTTTGGATGACTTCAATAATTACCATAGAATACCAAACTAATTCAGAGTAGAAGGGTTTTTCCTACACTATAGGTTCCTCTTGTAACTGGCATTTGGTGTTGAGTCTATGTAATCACTGACCCCTGGATCCATTGTTTTCTCAGCTGCCTAATGCATGGTCAAAAGCACCCACCCCCTTACCTATCCCCCTGTAAACACAACGTATCTGAAGTATCACCTGAAGCTACAGAGCTAGCCTTGAATTCTGGCCACACTACCACTGCTGTTACCTGTTTGAAAGTTTGCTGTAAAACCAAATCAGTTAAAGGCAGTTTTAAAAGCCCAGGAAATAAATACACTTGTTCATCTGGGTAGGGACTAGCATTCTTTAAAGACTGGCTTATTTCTTCCTCTGTGCTGGAGAACTATGGTTAAAAGTGTCTACGGCTCTTAGCCATTCAACTGCTTTCTATTGTTTTTAATTGTAATTATTATACTTTGCTTAGAGTTGCTATGAAGTGAACCTGTTGTCTGACAAATACAAGGCTTACAGTAGATACTACAAAATACTCATAGATTTGCTGTTTTCTTCATTTTCTAACAGAAAGAGAACCTAAAAGGAGCTGGTATCACTGATTTAGAGAGTGGCAAACCATTTCCAGCAAGTGTTCATAGCATGAATGTGTATCTTGGGTGAGTTATTTTAAAGATGATGGTTTTTATTATGGAAAAAAAACTTCTAACACACTTTTTTGGTATAAGGAGTATCCTTTTGCTGCATGCAGTAGCAGTTTAGGATGTTGTCACTGGAGAAGTGCAGCTGGGGAGTTAAAGTACTGGGATATGCTCTGCATGCTGTAGGAGGCTCCATCAGGCTGAGGTGAATTGTCCATCAGCCTTTGTATTATTGAAACTTTGGAAGCTGGCTTTCCAGGATGGATTGCTGTTTTGAAAGATCCCCACAAATCTCTGAACGCAGGTGTTCTAGCTGCCTGTTTATGATCAGTTGCATTTCATTGTCACCATCAACTTCAGATGAATCCGTGCCAGTCAAGTCTATCAAAGGGGGAATTACTGAGAAATGGAACAGTGGTAGAGTCTTCTCAAAAGCCAGCATCTCTTCCTAATGATGATCCTGGCGATCCTGGTTTTGCTTTTCCATACTCCATGTCACACATGTCATCCCTCCTCTATTTTTGTTTGGTGTATTTCTAAAGTCTGTGGAGACAGTCCCCCTTCTTTTACATTAATCTTTATGGAAAAACTACTGTGCACTCTTCATCATTGCACTTTCCAAACATGCATCACTGACAGATAGCAGGGGGTGGCTGTGCTGAACACAGCATGTATTTTTCTCTGTCAAATAAGACTCATTTACCATATTGGTCTCTTTTTAAATTTGCCTTCAGTGATTTCGGTTGTTGCTGGATTTTCTGTTTATTAAACTTTGACTTTTGACACTTGGCTATCATGAGTAACTAAATGAAATCTAAGAAATGTTTAGTATTTGTGTTGGAGGAAATGTTCATTCCAATTCTGGTGATTCATGATTTACTCACAAATTAAAAAGCAATGCAAGTCAAAGCATAGGACACAAGCAGGCTAGTATGAGAATGAGGCATTTTAAAAGCATTACCTCTGCTTCATCAACAGGTGCTAGAACAGTCTTTATGGGCCCCTTAATCTCAGCTGCATTGAAATGTAAAGCTATTACCAGCCTCTTAAATTAGGCCTTTGATAGGTTAAATTTCTTTGACAGCATAAGCAGCGGATGTTTAATTGTAAAGCAGGTGATAACATATATATGCCTGTAAACCAAGGCAACATCAGAGTGTATTGGATAAAATCTGGAAGTTCTGTACATTAGTTCACTTCTAATTCCCTAAATCTGTTTTGATTCTTGAGTTAAGTGTGTAAATTCCATCTGAAAAAAATTGTGGTATCAGTCTTGAAGTTTTTTCTAGCCCTCCTGATCTGGGCTATTTGGAGTTCTATGGGCTGAAATCCAGTGCATTTTTAACAGCAAGGGTCAAACAGCTTTATTTAGTGCTTTTTGAAGGTGATTCTGCAGTTTTTCTCAGTATCCTGTATGTATGAATTCAGAAAACCCATTTGGGCTTGTTAACACTATACCCAGAAGAGTAAACTGTTTCTTAATGCATGCTATATATTTACTTGTGGGTTTAGGTGGTATCCTAGGTGGTATGTGGCACTGGGGAGGTGAAAAATACACTTAAGTTTCATGTTTACGTCACTAGGACAACTTCAGTGTCTTCCAACTTATCTCTTGAGAAAACCATGGCTAAGTGTATAGAAACTGTAGAAGAAACATACTCTTGGTTCTGTTCTCCAAGGCGTGCAGTTGGTGGCCTGTGTTTCCAGGTTGCCTATTTCATGAAGAACATGATGGATCTAGGAGCTCCACGCTCTGGTCAAACCTTGTTCACTATAAGTGTGTAGACTTGAGCTGTTCACCTAGGTGAATGTTTTCAAAACTGACTAATTCTGACAGGGCTGACTGTTTCCTGTCAATCTGGAAAATCTGTTGCTCAGATGTGATTATGATAGATAATGATTGCATAGTGCTCTTCTTGAAATGGGTAGATGTTAGAAGTTCTCAAAACACTTAGGGAAATTGACCTGAAGTGTCCGAATGGGAAGACAAAGTCTCCAAGCTTTCTCTGTGAATGAAATCGATCTTTTGAAATAAGGAATAATGCCTGAAAAACACATAATATTTTCTGTTGCTGATAATGGGATTGACTGTCTATGTACTATGTTCAGGACAGGTTTTATAATGAGCATCAAGACAGGTGTTTCAAATATGTCATTTAGGCACATGAATTTCATAGGGTGTTCTGATAATTGCTTATTAAAGTTTTCGTTTTGTATATACAAAATGGCATGGGTTGTTAAAGTTGATTTAATGGATTCTTGTGGGATTTTTTCCCATTATTTTTATCCTGTGTGTATCAGGGAACTGACTTTTTTAAAATGATGCCTTAAAAAGTAAAAGTACCTATTGCTGTATCTTGTCATTTTTAGAGCAAGACCAATAAGCAGAGCTCTTGATCTCGGGGCAGACATTGTTGTGACAGGTAGATGTGTTGACAGTGGGATTGTACTAGGACCGCTCATTCATTCTGTAAGTACAAGTTAATTTCTGAATGGTAATGAACATATGTGAATTCATACTCAGCAAACATTTTCAGACAATTTTTACTCCTTATGAAAATGCGTAGATGCTAAAATCAAAATATTGAGCACCTTACACTCTTTCATTTTTCCTTCCATGCATGAAAAGATGTCAGCTTTCACTTTTCTGAAGTTTACAGTAGGGTTATTTATGAACTTGTGTATCGTGAAGCTGGGAAGCATTTTGGTGAAGTTAAGGAAGTCTTACCCTGTTTCCCCAGTATTTCACTCATACTTTTTTCCCCCTCTTTAAAATGTGGCTCTCAGGGTTAAGAAACAAGTATATTTTGCTTTACCACAAGGTGGTGATAGAAGAAGTCACATTTTTTGGGGGGGACTGGGGTAGAAGTGCATGAGGTGGCCTAAGACACTGATCTCTTTCAATGAGTAGGAAGTTTTATTTTAAGTAGTTGAGTTTCAATACAACCATTCTCAATTTTTAAATAATAAACAATATATTGCTTGCACTATGTAGAACTTGGGGAGAACAGTGAAATAGAAAACATGCTTCCAATTTTAAGGATGACTCACAGTACTCCAGCAACTGATAACTTTCAAACCTGAAAAAACCCACAAAGTAGATCACAGACTTCTAGGTTATGCAGGTTTTGAATATTAAGAATATTGCACCTCTGCTCTTTCTGAAGAGGGTGTGATTTTGAGAACTTATTATTTATTTGGGTGTATTAATAAGCAAGCTGAACAGTATCAGAGCTGTCTTACTGATTTATAGCAACTCAAATCCATGTACAACACCTGTCAATTAATGCTCTCTAGACTTCTGCAGTTAAGTAAAAATATATCCAATACATTGCTACTCAAAGCAGTAAATATACTATATGCAGTGAGAAACATTTTATCCCTGTAACATATTTGTATTTTTCTTGTAGTTTGGCTGGAATAGGGATGAATTTGACTTGCTAGCTGCAGGAAGGTAAATGATATAAGAAGAAATGGGTAAATTTATATTTCATATCATATAATGTCAGGGTAACTTTTTAAACAGTGATTTTTGCATGCAATTGAATTAATTTGTTTGAATGTGTTTGTTAGGCTTTGGGTTCTTTTTTAAGGCCCACTTAATACTCTCATTTGAAACGGAAATTTTAGAAACTTACAGAACCAAGTTGAAAGAAGAAAATGAGGAAAGGAGCAAGTGATTTTATTTAGTAGCTTAACTTTCTCTGCCTATTCATTTTGTGTCATGAGATGAAATCTTACAGATGAGGCTAGTGATTCCTTTCCTGTGTAGCCCTCACTGTTGATAGTTGAGATGGTAGCACGTCTTACCTTCAAAGATGCACAGAAGGAGATTCAGTCAGAGGTCAGCATCCTTGTATGGTTTTTCATAAGCTCAGTGTCAGTACTTCCATTTGTAATTCCTAATTATAGGAATCTGATGTGGAAATTATAGGCTAAAATTACGTCACCTAACTTAACTTTCTGCATCATCTGGCCATAAAAATGAGTGATGATGAAGAAACCTGAGCACACCTATTAGCAGTATGTGTGGTCCTCCTGTTGCCTGAGAATAAGTGTGGAGAGAAACTCCAGCTCCCCTGAATTGGGGGTGATAGAGATAACAGAATTAAGGAGAAAAATCCTTGAGTTTTTATGGACTATCACAGTCAAAGATTTGAAAATCCTAATACTACGTAGTAATAATAATACATCCATCCTGTCCTACACAATGGAAGTGAGATCTTGCATATCTTAATTTAAAAATGGGCTTTGCATATTCAGTTGCACACAGTGTAGTCAGCTAAGATAACTGAATTTAGTTCAAGAATTCTTGATTTGACTTGTGAAACTTGGTTGGGTTTTTTTTTTGGTAAGATAACCTTTTAGATGTTGAGTGTTTTTAAATAGTCAGCTCTCAGAATCCCTTGTTACTTAATGTGTATTTCATGGATATCAGATGACTGTGGAGGAAAAAGCACAATGTTTGGTTGTTTAACTTTGTTTCCATTGTACTATTATAATTTAAAGCTGCATTTGTGAAACTCAATTTTACAGAACATGTAGTTACTTGAATGCCATTTTCCCAGCCTTGCAGGTCATCTCATTGAATGTGGTGCTCAGTGCACGGGTGGAATATTCACGGATTGGCATGCAGTGCCAGACTGGTAGGTGACTGTGGTATCACCATGTATGTTTGCAGTGGACCAAACATAGGGCTTCCTATTGTGTCTGTGTTGTTAGAACTTCTACTTTATTCTTTTGAGGGAAGCAATATGGGCCTCTTGATATTTTTCTACCTTAATGTTACTATTCTACCAGGTCTGTTCTCCCTGTTGAAGTTTTCCTTCCTGGTCAACTGTCAGCTTAAGGAGATGATTTGAGGAAAAAATATTACCCCTCTGATTTTCTTTTTTCTTTTAGATTATTTTTGTTTCCTTTTTCAGAAAATCAGACAAAGATTTGTTACTGGCTTTCATGTATGTTGCAATCGAAAAGACAGTAGATGTATTTTGGATACTGTTTCATCAGTCTTCAGTTAGCTCAGAGTTACCTGCTGTTCAGTCACAAATCTTACGTGATTCGCTTTGCTAGTGCTGAATGTATGCCACAGCCCTCTACTGTATGACCTGATTTCCACAAGTGTCTTGAGCTTTCAGTCCTTTTTAAAATTACGTGTGTATCTTCTGTTCAAATCTATTAGACTTCTGGTCGGTGTGTGGTTCTGCCTGCTGAGAAGTACACAAGGAAGGACTAATTTTGACCAGCTTTTTCAGAGCAGCTTTGGAGTAGACAGGGAAAGTGTTTTGCATAGGATGAGTGATTCTGGCTGCAGTTCATTGCAATTTTCCTTGGTGTGAGAGGGAAGAATCTTAGTGTGTGCTGTATCATGAGAATGGCAGTGCTTCCTTTATGTCATGGAGGAAAGGGCTGAAGAGCGAGCGGTAGGAGAAAAGGAGGAGGGAAGGGTGGCTTTCACCTGGCATGCTCCTGCTCCCTGTTGACCCTGGAGAGGAGGCTACTGGGGGCTCCCAGGTAGATGAATGCTCTGCCCTGCAATCTGAAGAGCTGTTCTGAGTTAGTTCCCTAGGGCTGCCATGCTTTTTTCTCCTACTTCCTTCCAGTTTGGGGCATGATCCTGAAAGATATATTCTGCTTTTTTGAGTTCCTGAATGCTGCTGACTTGCATGCAAAGGCAGATATGACACTGAAAGAAACGGGGTCAAACATTTCTTTTTACCTGGCCTGAACAAACTGCACTTACTCTTTGGTGGGAAATGAAATAAGAGGCTTTATAGTAACAAGACAATCAGTTCAGTTTGGAAATTTGACTACTTCTGACATCAGGCTACTTCTGATGTATCTCCTGATGATTTTATTATGCTGTATGATGATACTTCATAGTATCTCCTGTAACTGACTCTGAAAGGCCTTGCTCTATAAAAGAATGAATAGGGGAAAAAACCCACCAGAGTACTACTTTTCTTCTTAAAATGCTTGATAGTTCTTAGGGATTTTTCTGTGAAGTGGTAGTCTGCTTTGGAAAAAGGTGGTTTGAGTATATTAAACAATGAGTGAGATTAGCTAACTTCACAGGTTAAATATACATACATTGTATATGGATATCTAATACTTGTGTGTATATGTATGTAAAAATCATGTAAGAGTGCTAAAATCATAGTCCTGTGGTTTAGAGCTGACTTGAATCACTACTGAAGAATACAGGAGGTTAGCTGCCAATACTGCTCTGTTACCTTGTCCGCTTTGGTCTGCATGTGTGCTTCTCAACCATGCATTACAGTATTTGCTAATATAACAGTACTTTATTTACCTTTGGGTTATGTCTACTAGAGAATTAGTCATGTTGCCTTAAAACTAGTGGGTTTGTTTACAAATTCTGTAAGTCTTGGGCATTTAATTGATTAAATTCTTGAAATAAAAGAATGTTTACATGTCAGCCTGTATGATAAACTCCTAAAACTAGTCAAAACCAAAACAGTTTGAGCTCTAACTTTATGTGGATGACACCAAGCTGAGTGGTGTGGTTGACACAACAGAAGGAAAGGAAGCCATCCAGAGGGATCTTGACAGGCTGGAAAGATGGGCCCGGCTGAACCTAATGAGGTTCAACACTGCCAAGTGTAAGGTGTTGCACTTGGGCCGGAAGAATCCCAGACATAGATACAGATTGGGAGAAGAGCTCCTTGAGAGTAGCCCTGCTGAGAAGGACTTGGGGATTGTGGTGGATGAGAAACTTAACATGAGCCAGCAGTGTGCTCTTGCAGCTCGCAAGGCCAATGGTATCCTGAGCTCCATTAGAAGAGGGGTGGCCAGCGGGGACAGGNAAAGATGTGGAACTGTTGGAGGGGGTCAGATGATTAGAGGGCTGGAGCACCTGCCCTACAAAGAGAGGCTGAGGGAGCTGGGCTTGTTCAGCCTGGAGAAGAGAAGGCTGCGGGGGGCCCCCATTGCAGTCTTCCAGTACCTGAAGGGAGCTTATAAGCAGGAGGGGATTCAACTTTTTAAAAGAGCAGATAATGGCAGGACAAGGGGGAATAGATTAAAACTAAAGGAAGGAAGGTTTAGATTAGATATTAGGGGGAAGTTTTTTACAGAAAGAGTGGTGAGGTGCTGGAACAGGCTGCCCAGAGAAGTAGTGGATGCCCCGTCCCTGGAAGTGTTCAAGGCCAGGTTGGATGGGGCCCTGGGCAACCTTGTGTAGATCCAGGCCTGGAGGTCGGTGGCCCTGCCTGTGGCAGGGGGGTTGGAGCTCTGATCCTTGGGGTCCCTTCCAACCCAGACCATTCTATGATTCTATGTTTTGGGTGAGGCAGAGTAGAAGACTAACTAAAAGGGACTTGTGGTCCAACACGTGCAGGGTATGGGAGAAGGAGGAAAGTGAGGAGACTTACTAGAGAGCTTTGCTGCCTTTTATCTTTTTCCCCAGATATAGTTATTTATTATATTTAGGCCCAAATGCATGAAAGGGAAATATTATGAAAGCTTTTGGGTTGCAGAAAAATGTGTTTTCTATTTGATAGCTTAGCAGTAACCTTTTGACTCCTTAAGTTAAAAGAAACTTTATGGGGATTTTGTTATTTAGATAGACTGAATCTGTTTTCAGTGTATGAGGAAATAATACGCAATAGTAACATGGTAATTGGTAGTTTCAGTAACGACCAAAACATGCAATAACTGCTGCTACCAGCATTACTTATGTTGCCAATAGGTCAACAGAGCTCTGATAGCTTGCAGAACTTAGGAGACTGTAGTCTATTACTGGCTTCTCTCTCATTTAGGAAGAGCTATGTTTTTAGCAGTCTACTGAAAGTAAGCACCTGTAACTTACATGCCAGTAAATCAGTGTCTAATGCTGATTTGGCTTCAGTATGACCAACAAAGTCAGTAAATGTGGGGGAAGGAAGCCAAATCAAATCTGTGTTTGTCATTGAAGTGCCTTTCACGTATGAGTTTCTCACTGTCAGGAGTGCATTCATGCAGCCAAGACCATGCTTATCATTCAGCTCTGCAAATAGTTACTGGACATTTTATGCTAGAGTTTAAGAAAATCTTTTGCAGCACTTAGGCTGTTGTCTGGTGACCAAACACTAGAGGGCAATCTCTCTTTTCCTCACATCTTATTGCAGAGTGTAGGTTTGGTTATGGTTAGACTTGGGTCATTTTTTTGGACCACATTTAGGCTTTTTTCTCCCTGAGATCAGTAGTTCACGTTACTGTTCTTCTGTTGGCTGCTGAAAAAGGTGTAAGTGTACTTCTAAGAAGAACTGATGGATATGAGTTTTTCTAATTTGTAAACAAAGGAAGAGTTTATCAAACTTTAGGCTTATAAGCCTTATCTGTCTATAGTTTGTGCATAAGCAAAAAGAATTAACTATGCAAAGAAGTACACTTCAGATTAAACTGAGTAAAGCCAGGCAAGTCAGAGCTCACATTCCAGGCATATAGTGTTAACATCTCTCTGAGTATTGAGACACTGGATTGGACCCACTTAATTTATCCAACATAGTTGTTAAAGTTTGGGTTTGGTGTAGGTTTTT
>VZTU01015644.1:93941-106312 GCA_013400835.1 Zapornia atra
TTTTGATAAGTTTGACGGAGACCACTACTGGGAACTCAATTCCAATGCAAAAGGATGCTTTAAGTATCAGGAATGTTCATGTGGGTATATTGTAGCAATTGAATAGTTACCTATTAAAAGCTGAGCTGTTCTTTGTCTCAGTGAAGTAAGTTTTAAATGTTAAAAAAAAAAAAAAAGTAAAGTATATGTTCCAACTCATCACCCTCTAATTTACTTTAGTTGATAGAATCTACACTTCAATTTGATTTGTATACTGACCTAAGGCACTGGGATTTCATTAGTTGTACTGGGTTTCTCTCTAATGCATTTGACTTAAATGCAAGAATCTTGAGGCTGTGAAGTTTTGCTCAGTTTCCATGAAAATGACCAGACAGGTAGAAGGGGTAAATGCTGTTTACTTTCCCAGTGAGAAGAGGGCTGCCTGACTTAACCTCTTGTGTAGATTCTCTGATGTTTGGCAGAGAATGCAAGAAACTATTAGTTCAGCTCATAAAAAATTATTGAGTGTCCTTAAATGACAGCATTTACTTAAAATCAATCTAATGCACTTTCTCCTTTTCCTTTATTTGTGTAGTATTATGTCAGCAGATGTTCAGATGAAGTGACAATTCATCACCGTTCCCTATTCAATGTCTAGTGCACAGCACTGAATAGGGAGTTTGCACAGTGTATCAAAAAGAACCCTCATGCCAGAACTATATTGATAACGCACAGCTATGTATTTAAGTTTCATTCAACCCCAGACATTGTTGTCTTTTACTATTATTTAGTGCCAGTGAGTGATTAGTAAGTTGTTCTATTTTGTTTTGAAATGCAGGAGAAAATAAACTAATGCTGATCAGTAGACTAATCATTTTGAGGAGATGATAAGCACTGACATTTTGCCCTAAGCCAAGAGTGTACAATGGTTGAGACTGCATAATCCTCTGGCCTGGAATGACCAAAAGGGTAAGTCAATAGTTGGAGTCTCTTAAGGGCTGGATCTAGATTGCTGATTTGGGCTCACATGCTGGATTCTGCTCAAATGCCAGATTGAGCAATGTGGATTGTCTTTTTGTCTGTCTGTAGCATCATCAGTTCCAGGCAGACTGAAAACACCAGGCAGTGCGTCTGGCCTGAAATTGTCTAGGTGTTAAGAGTTTACATATAATGCATACTCTGAAGTACTCTAGTTGGAGGAGATAAGTGATGCACTCATCAAACTTGGCCTAAATCAGAATTGCAGCAGAAGTTAGGAAAATAGTGGTGCCTACATCTAAAGCAGTGTATATATGTTACTCAGAGGTTTGTGTTGATCTTACCTGAACACATTAACAGTTTTGAATTGGTTATAGAAACACCGCTAAGGAGTGGTAGCGGTTTTGACTCTTTGCTTAACAGCACTGCTGTTAAGATACATGCCCAGGTGGTTGAGAAGCTTGACTTGGAGCTCTCCTGGGTGTGACATTCGTGGAGTCACATCCCAGGGAACTGCATTAACTGTAAAGCTAAAAGTTCACACTACAGCCTACTTGGATCCTGGTTCACTTCTCTATCATGTGTATTGCTGTGGCCTTCTTGTTTTTCGTTCTTGTGGCATCTTTCCCCTGTAAGTAAATGTACTACAGTAACTGTCCCATCTCTTGTTGCCAGCGGTCTCCAGTCTACCAGTAGTGGCCACAGTGAGAATGAGGACCCAGTACTGATCATGGATTTTGCATTTCTGTAATGTCATCTAAGATATGTGGCAGAACAAGAAGAAAGGTGATCTTCATAGCTGCACAGAGGTTGAATAGTGCATTGTCCTGGGTTAGGCAGAGAGACATTCTGTTTGGATAGATCATGTTACCACCTGTGACACACAAGCTGTAACATTTGAGAGCCAGAACTGAATTAAACATCAGCATTTTACATGGGAAAAAAATAAACCAAGGCTAAGTTATTGGCAGACAGGAGATTCAATTTCAGAGCCCTGATTACTGCTCAAGTAGGACAGGAACTGTAGGTAGTTATGAGAAGGTGGCTTCAGCAGCAAAACCAGTTTTGGAACTAGGTTACCCCTGTCCTGTAGTCAGTGAGGACCTGCTTTAACTGTTACCACCTCACGTAGCCTCAGCTTGGAAGGGATTCCTGAGGATTAGTCGTAGCTTGGATTTATTCAGTGTTCTAGTTTAGTAATGCATATAACTTAATTGTTAAATGCCAAACACAAAGAAAGCCCAAACCAGACGCTTTGAATAAAAGAATGGCATTTGTCCTCTCCTTTCATAAGCATATATATTACTTCTATATACTCAGTGTTAAAAGAACTGCTCAAAATGTTTTAAAAGTAGTAGTTTCATATTTATCTCTAGTACTTTAATTAAATTGTATGAGTATGTAATTATAGAATTCACTTCAGTGGTTTCCTTTCAAAAGTGTTTACGTGGCTTGATACTGCCTGGTTCTACTAGGGGATTTTATCATTAGACTGATGCAGTTCTGTTACTAAAGGGTGCTGTTTGGCCACTGTGCCACTTTGGATGCCATGACTGTAGTTGCTGCTGAAGTTCAGTTTCATAGTTCTTCAGTTTAATTCCCCTGCTACACTGTATAAAATAACTTGGCTGTAGCCAAGTAACCACGTTACGGAGCTCATGTTGTATGGTCTGCAGTCATCTGGCCTAGCTTACTAGTGAATCTGGCAAAGAGTTATTTTTTCAGTGGAGGTGCTGATTGAAGTCATGGTGTGATTGTAGTGCCTGTAGTACATGCTGGAATACCCCATCCAGGTAGCTATTGCTCCTGGTGAGCTCATAATGCCAGGTTTAAGTAGTCATTTGACTGGGTCATGACACAAGTAGGGGTGACTTAGCCCAATTTATTTCTAAGCTGAAAATTGATGTTTAAGTAGTGGCTTTTAGCAATATATGCAATACATTTTTCTTTTAAGTGTGCATATGTTAATGTAGGTTATTACTGGCATCTACCACATGGTAGTGTAGGTTGTATATATATCTTCCCAGTTAATTACAATACAGATGGAATCCAGGGACTTCTTGCTCAATTCGTTAAATCTTTGTTTTGAGTTTTTAAACAGTGAGGGAAACCTTCAGAGCTGACATGACCCAGGGCAGCACACATCTTGCAACTAACCGAGCTTTCAAGAAAGTTTATGGGATGTTGTTGGACATTGAGGAGGAAACATCCCTCATGCTTACCTGAGACAAAGACTAAAAGTCTTCTTGGTACCTTCACTGTTGAAACCGAGGATCAATGAGAGGTGGCCAAAGAGTAAATTGCTGGTGGTACTGTTCTTTTCAGTGTTCTTCTGGGTTGTGGATTTCAGAATGCTCTAAATATAGCTAAAAATTCTTCTTATGCTAGGGCATGCTAGTATCCTGTGTCAGCATGCTATTCTTAGGAAGATTGCTGGGGTTTTTTCCCCCTTGGTGAGTTTTTTGAGGGATGTCCATGTGTTGAGTTTTTTTCCTGTCTGTTATTTGTTTGGGGGTTTTTGTGTAACTTTTTCCTCTCCTTCATAGAATTTCTTGACAAGCTTAGGGTCAACACTTTGCTGCAAGAGGTAAGAGCTGAGTGTCTTTCTTTTTTCAATATAGCAAATAGGTTTCCACCTTAGAGGCTCTTTATAAGCTGGTCCAGAAAATACATTCATATTTACATGGTCTCCTTCCAGCTACTCTTGCAGCATAAAAATTTCTACCATAAATACTTTGGCCTGAAGAGAACAGGAAAATCAGAGTCTATCCTTCCTTTTGCATACTAAGTAATCTGAATAACAATGTGTATATTGATAACTGTTCATCTGCTGTCTTCCATGATTGGTCTGTTCTTAATGACTATTTTTTAACCACTTGGGGGGGGAGGGGGCTGTGAAGTTTCTCTCTTTGCCTTACTATACTGTTTGCTTAGTTTTTTTAATGGATTGGGACTTTGGGGAATAGAGCTTGAGTAAACTGAAGTTTAATCGATGTTAGTAGACTTGGTTCAGAGTAGAAAGTTGAGTGTCTACAGTTCATTGTCTCCCTTAAAAACAGAGGTCACTGGGGAGTAAGTGCAGGAATGTGTTGGCAGAGTTTTGTGTGCTGATGACGTAGATCTAAGTGGGCTGCAGCAAGGATACCAGGTATTCCTGCAGTGGGATAAACTGCACTGGGTAATCTGTCTTGATGAAAATGATACTGTTTCTTGGACAGGTGCTTGGAATAAGCTGTGTTGAGCTTGCTAGCAAGGCACCTGGAGCTGTTGCGTTGAGGCAGACAGTAGGGCCAAAGCACACAAGCATGGCACAAAGAGGCTCCTTAATTCTAGCCTTGTTCAGTCACTGATACTGCTGTGTGACACTGGGCAAATCATGATGCTGCCTGTATCTGTCTACTTGTAAAACTGGGATAATTGTGTATGTTAGTCTGTGTTATCCTACAATAATGTTAAAGACCAAAATTGGGAAGATTTTGGATATTAGGTTTTTTCTAGGTCACACTTTTAAAATATTGAACATTACATACTTGTCACCAGCTTTTCTCCCTTCTCTTCCCCCCAAAAAATCTTGAAATTTGTCTAAAAAAATGTGTTGATTCCATTCAAAGTTTTGTATTCAGCAGGGTGGATTTTTTTGCTTCCCTTTATCTGCTTGGTGGTTTAAATGATTTCAAAGACCAGTCTAATGAAAGATTATCTTTACTGGTTCACTGTGGATTTTTCTAGGTGTCTGCTAGCTACCATACTTCCCAAGTTTTGTATGCTAACAGTATTAAAATTGCTGATCTCTGGTAACAGAGCTTGACTCCTAATCCTTTTTTAAAATAATGGGGTTATGTTTGAAGCTTCCCAATGCTAATTTGTTTAAACTCCCATGAACTTACACAAATGTCAGTGAAGAGTTCACTGATTTCGTTGCTTACTTCCTTCAGAAATTTGTGGATTTATGTTACACAAACTATGTTCATCTAACCTTTGCTGATAACCAGTTTGGTTGTGTGTTCAGCACATTGTCCCCACTAGCACCCAAAAAGAATTCATTTTGGGGATGGACCGATTTTAAGTATGTATGAAGGACTTGAAGGTTGTTGACTTTTAATGACAATAGTGATGTTCACCACCTTTCATTATCAGGACCTTTTTAGAACAGTTTTGCTTTTGCAAGGGGCTGATCTCCTTAACTCTTCTTTTTGTGTCTCTGGGAAATTTCACTTGAACAAACTTCCAACTCCCTGTGAAAGGGCAGTGAGCCAGGTAGCCCTTTTAGAAGAATATTAAGGTGGTCTTAATTTTCAGGTACTGTTTTTATTTTAAGTCACTACTAATTTGCTCAATTTCTCTGTAAATAAAAGCTGGTAAATCAGGTATCTAGAGGTCATGTCCATATAACTGAAAATTCTGCTACTGTAAGGACCAATGTGTGCCTCTTGCTAGGAGTTATTTGATCGCTTTCTTATATTAATCTTGTAAGAATGTGAGGAACAATGTTTCAATTTACAAAACATGTCTATAATTCTTTTATTCACTGCCTATTATTATTATTCTGTGGCTCATAATTCTTTATTCATTCCTTCTTTTGTTCTGGGCTGAAGATCCTTCATACATCTTTTTGTGGTTATATGTGTATGATTTAATATTAATATGTGAAATTGTTTCTTACAGGTGTGATTATTCCTGTTCCCTACTTCCCTTCATTTCCGAGGCTTCCAGCACAGTCTGTTCTTCCTGCCTTAACTGTGTTCTTAGAAATCCACAGTGCAGGATGTGTTCACGCTTTCACCTTCATGCTGTGTGTACTGCTGTAGCCAGACTAGGCTAGAATTAGCAATCATAGTTTTTTTATTATGAATTTACCTCTTTAATCATAATCCTCTAACTTATTTTTGCTTTAACTATTTCTGTTAGTGCCCTTTTCCATTGCCTTCCCAACGCTCTCTGTTTACTGCCGATACCTGTTGTTATATCTGCAATCCTTTGCCAGGCAGTGAAATGCATCCTCTTCCTATTTTGGTCAAGCAGTTTCAGTGCTTTTTCCTGTGTATGTTTCTGCAGAAACAACTGGATGTTTTTATAACTCTTCTTCAGTTTTGTTTAATTAGTCATCACCATAAAATTCTGGAATGCTAGTTGGTTTTCTTTTCATTTGCCCTTTATATTTATAGGGGGTTTTCCGTGTTTTTCATATTCCAGGCACAACATAGGATTTCCCATTGTAGAATGTTCCTCTGAAGGAGACTTTATTCTTTCAAAACCTCCAGACACAGGAGGACTAATCTCTTTTGGCACTGTAGCTGAACAGTTGGTATATGAATTGGGCAATCCTCAGCGCTATCTTTTGCCGGATGTCACATGTGACTTCTCTGAAGTTTCCATCACTGAAATACCAGGTTAGTCCTCTTACAAATTAAGAGATCTGTGTCAATGAACTGGGTTATCAGAATAAAGCAATTACTTCAATTTCCATGTTTTTCGTGTGTATTTCTGGGTAAATCATTTTCTTGGGAGTGGATACTGTACTGGATTTTTTTTTCCAAGGACTTTTACTAGAAATTCCTAAGTAGAATATAGTTAAAATTCCTCTATGATAGTGGCTGCTTAGCGTAAAACTTTGATCAGTACTCCTTTTGCTTTCCTTGCACCTACTGAGTTGTTAAGCTGTGTATTCTGTTTGAGCAGCACTGACACAGCTCCACTATGTCAGTATTTTTAAACTGTCACAGTATGCCAAATGTCTTCATAAAACTTAGAACAATTGAAATCTCAAATTAAGAACTTGCTGTAATAAAACTCAAAACACCATAGCATCTACAATATTTTGCTTCAATAGCAAAAGTACTGTAAAATTGTACAGTGAACCTTCTGTTCATACAACAGAACCAAATGGCAGTCTGATAAGGCCAGCTTGTTGCTCTTAGCTACTAGTCTCTTTAAAAAAAAAAAGAAACCGTAACCTTCCTATGAACTTTTAGCTTGCAAATGACCTGATATGACATGTTTGAACTTAAAATGAACTTTCACATGAACTTTCAGTTAGCCCTTGTGGAAATATAACAGATGGAAAATGGGTGGATTTCTTAAATATTTTTAGTTTGAAGTGCTTTGACACGTACACCAGTAAAGACAGGCAAGCTATCTAGTTTTGCTGTTTACATTTGTTGTGAATCCTGATTTAATATCCTGTTGACTTTGTCAGTTTGTTGCAAATAGGTGATTTAGATCTCTTAATGAGCCACTCACTGTCAAAGGCATTTGCAAAAATGGTTTTAGTATGATGTGGGAATGTGACTTCAGAAAGCTTGATGACAAGGTTTGCTCTGTTACCGTATGGCACAGTCACTTGAACAGTGATTTCAGGTTACCAAGGCACAAAATTCAAGTTAACATACTACAAGCTTATGCATGATATTGGTTGTGTACTGAAGATCTGTGGTTTGTAAAAGGTGTCTCTGCCTTGAAGAGTAAGCTTGAGAAGCATCCCAGCTCAAGGGGAGAGCACTGCTGTACAGCCATGCTGCCTAGCAGGGAGACCTCAAAGCCAGCTCACTCAAGCTGTCATTTATAGAATACAGTGGTTGGCATATAGTCAGACTGCATGTGATGGGAAAGGTATGCGTGGGACTCCTTGTACCCACACCTTTGTTCCATGATAAAATGAGTCTGGAAAAGCCACCCCACTGTTTGCATGTTAATCTCCTGATCGGTGTTCCAAACTCATGTGCATCGGTGCTCAGTGTGTCGCTCTGCTCCTCTGTGGGTTTTTAGAGAACAGATAGGAGTCAGAGTTGCTGTTGGCCTGGCTGTGGCTCAGGCCTTTGCCTCCTTTGGAGCCTGTACCGCTGCTTTGGTTAAGGGGTTGAGTGCATCCATCACAACACTGCTGACTTGGCAAATAATCCAGCTGGACAATAGTGTTTGAACTGACAGGTGCTTCTCTCTTCTTTCCAGTGAACACTATGCATTTTGTTTTGCAGGGGTTTTTCTTTGTATTATTCCTTCACCTGGAACATGAAATTCTTTCAAATCTTCACTGTAACTGTAGGGATATTGCTCTGTATTGAGTGTTAAATTAACCTTATGTCAGTCTTGCAGAGAATGTGATGACTTTTTGAGTGACATGTAAAATTTCTGCTAGTCACATTCACTTTTCCAGATAGGATCTGATTTGATTTCTTCAGAGTATTTGTGTAAAGCTTTGAACTATTTCCTAAATATTTCCAAGCACAGGTGTTATGTACAGGTGAGCTACCGAATAATTCTCTGACATGAGGTGCTGATCCTGCTCTGCTAATTTTGGAGGAGTTTCACCTATTATTTTTCCTTCAGTTCAAGCTTGAACTTGATGGCAGCAGTTTTCTCCTTTTTTTGTGGCATCCCTAATCCTAAACGTGGTTGTTTCTTTGGAACATCTGTCAGACAGTTATGTTTCTGTTATTGACAAGAAGGATAAAGTTAAGTTATCCCTTAGTTTAGAAGCAATCAGCGAAAAAGCTCTTGTTGGTTTTGTTTCTTTGCCAAGTGAAGGACTGCTGTCCGTTCCGGCCAGCTACAGTGAGTTGTATGGTCTGTGTGTGCAGCAACTGGCTGTTAAGTAGAAAATAACCACTGCCTCTCAAGTCCTAAGGCTCCTTTCTGTGTTAAGTATTTTATAAGTACATGAATAAACATTTCAAGCATTCTATTAAAAGGCTCATTGAAGTCATAAATTTAGTCACAAGTTTGCTTGTGTTTCTAAGGCAGGAAGGACTGCTTTGTGAGAAGTTCTTTCTGCTGTCGCAGTATACCTATCAATGACTTGCTTTTTAATTAAGTGCATTTGCTTAATATGCATCATAAAAGAATGGCTTTGAAGTTACATTGAAGAATCTTAAATACTGATTTTTTTTTTAAACCACTCTAGGTTTTGATGGTGGAGCAGTGAAAGTTCACGGGGCAAAAGGATCACCACCTTCAACATTTTATAAGGTATTTTCTCTGTGGAGTGTGAGGTATTTTTTTATTAGCATTTTCTCCAAAATAGAAAAATTTGTACATATTTTCTGCCAGAAACTGTTACCACTTCAAAATCTTCATCCTCCCTGCCCCAAGAATAAAAAAGATAAACCTTATTTGATATACAAGTTAACATGTTTTTATGTAACAGGCTTATCCACAAACCTTCAGAGAAGATTGGAATGGTTCTTTTATATAATAATTTTTAAAACATCTTAGCCCATTAACACTTTTATTTGATTTTTATACACGTTAATTTTGTTCTAGTATTATGAAATTTATCTACCAATTAGTTTTCAAGAGGTGAGTGATGAGTAGCTACTTCTGTCGAGGGCAACTAAGAATGAGACAGATAGGTAGGCTCCTGAAATTCTCTGTTGAAAGAGACTCACACTTCTAGTAAAAATTGGGAGGCTTTATTTGCTTCTAGTGGTCTCCATTCCCTGGAGGGATGCTGAGGTAATACAGTTCTGGTGAAGTACCGGAAGGGTTGGATCTCTTTCTTGTTTTAAACTAGCAGCAAAACTGACTCTAACAGAAGCAAGACCAAGATCAGAAATTTACTGCTTAGTACAGCCATATCAAAAGTGAGTCAACCTAAGCATGGAACTGTGCTAATATTACTGTTTAAGTAATATAATGTGTGCCTTAGCTTTTCTTTGAAACTTTTACTCCATTTAAAACAATGTTTCCAAAATGTTTTTAAAAACTAGTTTTATGTAAGTTAAGAATTTCAGTCTTTAAAAGGCACTACTTCAGGAGTACATACTATCACAATAGCAGGTTTGGTTTCTGAGCTCTCTAAGGGCTCCATAATTGAAGCATATTAAAAAAGCTTTTTTGGAATTGAGTAGTGTATCACACCACTTTTACTGTGCACCTAGTAAGTTTTTCACTTCTGTGAACTTTATAGTAATCATGCCTCTGTCAGCTTTATGGAAAAAGGCATTTGATATTTTAAAAGTATTGTGGGAGTGTAGTCTGAGCATGAATTTTTCTAATCTTTAACCTAATACAGGGAAGCATTGTTTTTTATTTTTTAATAGGCAGTATACAATTTTTGTCTTGTCAGCTTTATGCATTCCCTCAGAATTTTAATTAGTTCAAGAGTTCTAGTTACATAATGCTGGAGCAAGTTTCCTTTCTCTGAGTAATCTCTGCACTATCTGCATCTGGGAATTACTCTTTTTTAATCTGAAAAGATCTCTGGTTTTGAAACAACAAAGAAATCTTAAAACATAAGCACACTTGTAAAAGATGCTTAGCTCTAACTATCACTGTATATCTGATGAAGTCAATTTTTGAAGTAATTCCTAAAAATTATGTAGAGTATAAACAATGCTTTTTCTACAGAACACTGAATTCTATCAATCAAAAGATAGCTGTGCAAATGCTCTTATTCCTGTAGTAAATAGTGGATTTTGGCAAACACAGAAGGCAGCGTGCCCAAGTGTGGGTTTTGGATCAGAATATGTTAAAAGATGCTGAGAAGGAGCAAAACAACTGTTTTGCTCAGCAGCCTTGTCCTTTGCAGTTTTTGTTGTTAACTTTACATTTCCATACTGCTGTATCTAAAGGAAATCGCTGAGATAGGAGATTTTCAGTTGATGAAATGGAATAAACAAAGAATGAGATTTTGTTTTTTACATAGCAATAAAATCAGAAAGAAAATAGAAATTACTTTATATCTTAAAGGACTTTTAAAAGTAAGTCTAAACACATACCTTTCAATTTATCTTTTGTATATTAAACAGTGTAATGATACCCTAAAGCATAAGTTAAAATTTGTGTGAAAAGTTTCAATTTTTTAAACTGTTTAATTGGCTGTCAGTGATAAATGGACACATGCTTTGCACACTTGTTTTTGAGGGAACCTTTAGCAAACAAACTTAGTATGTTCAACTTGGGTAAGGAGTGACTGGGCCCCATAAACAAGCAGTGTTTTAGGGGTGTGTTCCTTCTTTTAGTAATTTTACAGTAAGTGTAGAGGAAAATAATTGCTGCACCAAAGGAAGTATAGTTAATAAAGCAATTAAGATAAAGAAATATATAAGGTAAATTTTCAGGGAAAATGAGAAATATATTACATGTGAAACTGTTTCAGCTTTTTCTTTTGAAAAGCGAAGTTTTATGACACTGTGAAACTGGGTGAAGTGTTTGGGAAAGCTACTATAGAAAGAACATCTCTAGTTAGATTTATGCTGTATGTCTTACCAGGCTCTTTAATGTCTGCTTTTGTTTTTCTTTTAGGTAACAAATTTTGGAAGTACTCATCATGCTTAGTTTAGATAAATCTGTTTAAAGCTTTCCTACCATTTATGACCATGTGTTACCGTCATTATTTTCACTGTATTAGAGCCCTGTTACGCAGTTGCAACGGAAGTCTAGTAAATTGCAATGCCTAGGGTGTTCTTCTGTATGTGCATTCGTGTGTGTGTGTGTCTGGTATTTTTCCACATGTACTTTAATACTTCTGGGGAACTTACGTCTGATCTATTTCACTGTGATAAGCAGATTTTGAGTATCAGAATGTGTCTTATCTATCAGGAGAATTTAAGGATGACAGTAAGTGATTCAGAGTTTGGCAGATTTGTAGACTTGAATCTTTCTCCAGTAGAATTCTGAATGCTAAATAATGGATTTAACTTTTGGGATGGTGATAAATGATGTCTTACTGTTCGCTTGTNNATTAGGTAAATGCCACTTACCTTGATGGCTTCAGAGCTACAGCTGTCTGTCCAGTGGGAGGTCCAAAGGCAGTGGAAAAAGGAAAACGCACTGCAGAAAGTATTCTGCAAAGGTTAGTATTTGAGTCTTGGAAGGGGATCTGGCTCTTGATATTCAGAGGTGATGGAAATAGAACTATGACGTGTTTGCAACCGTATTAGCCACGTAAGAATCACAGGTTACAGTATTTCAATTGGGAGGACATTTCAAGACTTAAGTAACCTGTTTAGAAAACCTGTTTTTAACATACAACTACAGTGCAGCTACACTTGACAGAGCAAGAAAGCTCTCAAATACTGTTGAAAATAGATGGCTGGAGAGAGACCCAAATGAGGGAAAAGCTGTGATTCAGTTTAAAACTTATTAGGTGCCAGAGAGGAACCCCCAGGAAACTAGTTTCACCGAACTTTTTTTAAATCAAAAATCTTAGGGCTATGAAACATAAGCAGTTTACCAAGTTTGTTTTAACAAAATTTTCATAGTATCTTGTAAAATGTGTCTGTTTGCTAGAGCAATTTTATGAGTCTGCTTTACAGTTGTAAATATTTAGTCATATTGTCATGCCAGTATATTTGGATGAGGAAGGAGATACTCTTATATATAATTCTGTATCCTCATGGAAGTGTCTGAGCACTTACTCCAAGAGCCCAAGTCTTTCTAGTTATGAGATCTTTGTGCCATGTTATATATATAAA